>SNQJ01S0010822.1:59923-94066 GCA_010110895.2 Picea sitchensis | reverse complement strand
TTTAGATTCAGGGTAGAAGGTTAAAGGTATCTTATGAAGGGTCATGATCTGCGTACAAGTTTAAAGCCCTAGCTTGTTAGTCCGTAGGGTAGAATACCCCACAACAATCCTTTCATAGAAAATCAGAGGCAACAAAGTATGAAGTAGTGAAGTTTGAGGTAGAGAAGGAATAAGTCTTGGAAAATGTATTTCATAGGTAATCTATGGATTACGGTGGAGAAAGGCGCGAACATCCACGAGTCAGAGTGGAGGAAAGAGAATACATCCACGAGTTGGAAGTTTACAGGTCATGGATATGAGAAACGAACTTGAATAAGGATGTTTGGTTTAGGTTTCAACAATGTTTGATGGTTCAACGAGGTTATCACAATATATGAGATGGTATGCTTCAGGTTTCATGAGTGAAGGTATGTTTTTATGTGTGTTTATCATGGATCATATGGCACATGATTGAGGCATGTATTGGAGGCTATTTTTATTTATCGTTGCATATGGGTGAGGTCCATGTTTTGGTGTCATTGATACATGATTGAGAAATATCCTTGGTACATTGTATATGGTTTTTATGGTTCATTGTTAGAGGCACATATTTGTGATATTGGCATATATTTAAGGAATATCATATGGTATCTGGTATTATGCATGATTGAGGTACATTTGGTACTTGGTTAGGATACTTGATGTTGATATGGTCTATATGAGTGGATCTAGTTGATATATCAGTGACATATACAATGATAGGGACAGTGACAGGTTATAGGTTGATGCACATAGTATGCATATTTTATGATTAGTTATAGGTTTATTACAGTGACAATTTGACCGATTATAGGTTTATGTGACAATGATAGTAGCATTGACAGTGGCAGTGATTGTGGTAGTAATAGTTTGTTCTACACTTATATTTCAGGGCGGAAGTATGGGGCAAAGAAAAGGGGGTTGTAGCCACCTTTCGGTTGGTGTTGGAGAACTTAGGGAGTTGGAGCTTCTTTTAGGTTGGAGCCTGTGAATCAAGGGGTTGTAGCCTCCTTTTTGTTGGAGCCAGAGAATTCAGGGAGTTGTATCTTCCTTCAGAATGGATCATGTAAATAGGGGATTGTAGCCTCCTTCCAGTTGTCTCTAGAGAATTAGGAATTTGGTGCTTCCAATGAATGTATTCTTTGATATATAAGAAAAACATTATGTGGTTTTCTCCCATTTGGGTTTCCACATAAATTTTGGTGTATTGTGTCTATGTGATTGTTTATTATGCATTGTTGATTTTTGCTACTGATGATGTATTGAATGTTAATGATAAACTGTTGAACATTACTGATAAATTTGAAGAATATATATTTTGGTTAGAAGTGGTAAAAGTGCTCATATTGATTTACCCCCCACGCCCTCTCAATATTCCAATAGATCAGATTCTTTATGAAGGTATACTTTTGACACTCCATCAACCTAGGTAAGTATTAGGGGGTTAGGTGTGTTACAAACAAAAAGTTTGCAAACATTTCTATGCATACTATGCATAGGTCAAATCATATGCATGCAATTTACATTTGTATCTTTTCATATATTCACTCTAGCATTTATATGAGTGTGATAAATAAAATTCCAAGTGAAAAAAATGTTTCCATTTGAAGGTACAATTGCATACATTATATATATATATATATATATATATATATTAAAACTTTATACCATATATTCCAAATTCAATTCGTATAGACATTGTCATACAAGTTGCCACCAAACAAAACTGCAAAGGTTGTACACAATGTGTAAACTAATGTAATTTTATAACAAGGAGTATATTATAAATTGTACAGTATTCTCTCTCTACGTAACAAGAATAATTTGTTATCTTATTATATTACCAAAACGATTGACATTCATCCCTTTGAGCCCATGTAACCCCTAGTTCTCTAACTTAACTCTGATACCAATTTGTAACAAACCCTCATTTTTAATATCAAAAGTAGGGTATATTGGTCTAACATTTCATTGATAGTGGTAGTATGTAAATCAAATTACAACACATTAAGATCATTTACAACATAGAAACCCTTTATTCTTAATTACTATGATAGTGTTTGACATTAAACTAGTCAACATAAGGTCCAAATTTCCATCTTCACCAACTCCTTCAAAGAGCAGTGGTTTAGAGACTTGCAGAAACACTTGGGAATGGTGGAGACTTCAAAGGAAAATTCCTAGTATTTTTATCATCATCCTATTTTTTTTTGGGGGGGTTCCCATGTGGTTTTCCCTCTTTCCTCACTACATGAGGTGTTTTTTTACTTGAGTACCTAAAATGTCATATTTTGGCTAGGACTCTATTTTTTTTATTATGTTTCACCAAGTTTTCATTATGGGGGGTGTTATATAATATTTCCATATCCTTATCCTTAATCTCTCACGTAGGTCATATATATCTTGGTCTCATGATTCTACTAGTCAAAATTTGACTAATTTTGACCAAGTGAGCTATGCATGTTCTCCATCCCTATATTTTAGAGAGGAATATGCTATATTTAGCCAATAAAGGCAGACTTCTTACTCTATTCCTTGATTTTAGTATCCTACTATCTATTTTTGGACTCCACCTACTATTTTTGGTTAATTTAACTATTTAAGGAACCTCATCCCTAAATTTAAGGAAGGAAGACCCTCCTCTTTAGTATTTTTTTATGTTTTCTATTTTCTATGATCTATTAATGGATTAGATCCCCATTTTTCAGTAACTGAGTCATCCCTTGTCATATAGGTGTATTTAACTTACTATTTAGATATTGGTAGGGACAAATTAGGGAATTTAATCTATAGTTTATGTCTAATTAGGTTCTCATGCACAATGCATCATGTAATTCGAATTTCCTATTTTAGAATTCAAACTTATTATATATACTCACATTGTAGGTCAATGATAATAAATTTATTAAGTATTTTCTTTGTTGGGGAATAGGGTGGAACAGAACATGGAACAAAGAACATAGTACTACAAATAATTGAAGAGGAGAAAAAAAATTGAAGACAAAAGGTGGCGTCTAAAGACACTCTTACAACATTTAAGAAAGGTGCATTGTGATCAGAACATCATAGTGCATGTTTCACATGTTTATACACATGATTTGTTGTAGAATATCTCATATTGATGAGATCTAACTAATTTCCATATAATTTGGAAGCTCTTGTCCACATGTAACCATCGAATGTTAGAGTTGACTCCACCAAATTCACTCTATCGAGTCAGCTCGACAAGGATGCTCAACCCGACCGCCTATGTTTACAACATGTACTCCATTGTTTGTTTGGTTGTTCTTCCATCCGACTATCCTCAACTACTGGTCAATTGTCTGATCGACATGAACATCGATTACTCGATTGACTAGTGCACTATGTTGGTCAATCATCCAACTAGTTGTATCCATATGTAAGTCGACCTCTTTACCAACTAAACCTAGGATATGTGTGATGAAACATTAATGCTTGATTCTCCAACGACCTCTTTACCAACTAAACCTAGGATATGTGTGATGTTCATTAACGCCATTCTCCCAACACCCCCTGTATTGTGCTAATAAACCCAGAGTTCTCGGTTGGGTGAGCACACAAATCTAGAGTTTCAGAAGGTGAAATTATGTCGCTATGACACCCCCCCATAGTTGTAGGTTCTTGAAGCCCAAGAATCATGTAGAGCTTGATAAATCTATCTTCAACTAAAGGTTTGGTGAAGATATCAACAACACGATATTTTGTTCTGCAATATTAATGAGACACAATGTTCTCATGAACCAGTTATCTCAAATATTGAGCATGGATCACCACATGATTCATCTTAGTGTGGGAAAAAAATTTGTTAGAAACTTGTATGGAACTTTGGTTATCACATAACATTGTTTTTTAGGTCTAAATAGGAAAGAGAAAGTCTCCAAAAATTTGGTGAATCCATATTGCTTTAGTACCTACTTGAACAACACCATGGAATTCTTCTTTTTTAATCCACAAAAGAGACTACTTTTTGGTTCTTTCACAACCACAACAAAGTTATAGTGATATAGATAACACATATCCAAAAGTGTACTTGTGATCATCATTGTCCCCATACTAGTCATAGTCGGTGAAGTCGACTAGCAAATATGAACTTCGACAATATTGGATATCAAAATGAGTGGTACCCTTCAGATAGCGAACAATTCATTTGATTGCTTTCCAATGGATTTCTTTAGGGCCCCGCATAAACTAAGAAACCACACTAACAACAAAGTAAAATTCAGGTCGACTATAAGTAACATAAATAAGACTTCCAACCAATTGTCAATATAGTGTAGCATCGACTGTGGGTGTTTGACAGGTTTTCATAATCTTTACTCCAGACTAAAAAGTTGTATAATATGGCTCAGAATCATCTATTTTAAAACATGTCAATAGCTCCATCACATATTTATATTGAGAAATGAAGAAGACATCACAAAGTGGTAATACATGAGGACCCGAACAATAATGGAAAGTATCAAGATCTTTCATGTCAAAGAAGTCAGCAAGTTGTTTCTTCCATGTAAGGATGAGATCACTATTATTTCCATTAATGAGTAAGTCATCTACATATACATCAACAATCAAAGTCTCTCCATTGGTATGGAGTACATACAAGTCATGATCATATTCACACCATTTGAAACCAACTTGAAGAAAGAAAATTTCAATCTTAGCACACCAATCTTGGGGATCCTCATTCAAACCATAAAGTGACTTCTTGAGTCGACACACCAAATTTGAATTTGTCCAAAAATTCAGTGGATTTTCTATGAAAAAATCTTTAGATAGATCTCTATGAATAAAGTCACTCTTCACATCTGTTAGCACATAATCATGTAGGGGGTACTCTCCTGAAAGAAGCATCCCCTTGGGCAAAGAAAGAGATTCGAAAAACCCATTTTTCCAAAGTTTGGAGGGTGGGCGCGTCATTTTAATGAGCAGGCAGTTTTGGACAGCCAAGACCTGCCCGCCTAGATCTTCGGCTGAGATTTCATTCCGGAGCCCCCTCGCCATTCTTCCTTTAATAGGGCAGTCCGGAATTGGGCGTGCATCTCTCAAACGGTCGAGTTTGAGGCACCTAGATCGATGACTCTCAAGCGATTCCAGACCCCCTCTGCCATTCTTCCTTTAATAGGTGGGGGCATCCGAAATGGTGTGGTATTGACGTGGGCCCCCCTTCCTGTCGTGTCGCCTTCTCTACAGTTTCCTCCCCTGCCATCTGTTCTCCACTTGACCACGTGACGGGGCCCATTCCTTTTGTCCGCTCCTCATCCTCCGACATCTATCCCGCTCCCTTCCACGTCAGCCTCCCATAAATAATGTGTCCCCCATTACCATTTTATCCTGTCGCCTTCACCCCTTCTTCTTGCCATGTGTCTCACCCCTGTTGTTTCCTTGATCACTCCCTTTCCCCTTTCCATGCCAAGCGTGCCAGATCCTCCATGACCTATCCATTAGATCGTTCAATTGATCTAGGTGGTACCATGAGAAGACGTCCACGTCTCAGAGGGCAGGGTTGACCCAAATTGTTCCTGATCCCAAGGAAGCAGTTATTGAAGTTGTTGGAGGTGGTTAGACATCATCTCCGCCATAAATGGAAAGTCCAACAAAGGATTAAAATCATGTCAATTCAGTTGTAGGACAATCAGGAGTCTGATTGTGTCTTTCATAAGTGCACGATCGTCCAGAGTCTGCATGTGCAGACTACCAGAAGACATGTAGACGCAATGTTTTAAATGCAGTATCTCATTTTAATTGTTGTTGTTTTGTTTTGAGTATATGTAGGCATTTTCGCCATTTTTTAATTTATCGATGGTTGAGCTAGGCTCCCGATTGTAAAGTTTTAATGAAGCACTAGTTTCTCTAGTTATGTATTGGCACTTGAGACTTCTTGCCTTATGAATGTCAACTTCTTTCTATCTCTTTGTTTACACTTTGTTAGAACAACTCGGAATTGGAGGATCCAGTCGAGTTGTGTTGTTATAGGATGATGTAGGATGGATCACTATAATAGTTTCATTGTCTCTAATCAGTTCTTGTATTTTCTCAATGCTGAATGATTTGGAATTGGAGGATCCAGTCAAGTCACCCTTCAGTTCCCCGAAACTCAGAACCAAGAGGATCTTGTATTCTAATATTTTCTTCCTCAAGCTATTGAAAGGCCTGATGCCCGAGGTAGTCTTTCTCACTCATCTCACCAAGTCTTCCCCCTGCTCATATTACAATCAACTCACTGACGAAATTTAGATCAAGACCTCCTTTGTTTTTTACATACCAGGCCTCGTCCCTGAGTTAGAAGTGATACCTTCCTGGGTCTCTACCCCTTCAATCACCCATTAAATTTATTTTTGACATAAACTGATGGGCATTGGGCTTTGCTCCTGTTGCAATCCAGGAGTGACTTCTAACGCTAACATTTCTGGCGTCGTTGTCGGGGACGAAGTTGAATATTTTCTCTGGGATTGAACGACAATGATTAACTGATTCTGAAGGTGCATCATATATCAGAACTATCAAGATTTCTATTGTGCACCTGGTGAATCCACTGACGTGACTCCGTTGGGAAACTCCATTGATGCCAACCCATAAGAGACTCTATTGTTTCAGCCATGGCTTCTAGAGGCAGACACACAAGGTCTACTCCTCATCTTCCATTAGCGCCACTTGAAGCTGACCCAGAGAAGATTATTAGAAAGGGAAAGTCCTCTGAAGGCGGTACTTCTACTGCTAAAACATGTATTTCTAGTGATTTTCATGATTTTGTAGAAACTCCAACCCCTTCATTTCGTCCTGTTTTATTATCTTCTGTTGGAGTTTCTCGTAGCCTAAATTTTAGGCGTGTTCCTACTAGATTTTCTCCTCCTAGTCTCGAATTAGTAAGAGAAACTCTTGTCACTCCCCTTTCCCCCGAAGTGGTACCTTGGTTCAGACCCAGTGCTTCTGAATATTCTCCTACCCCGGGTTTTACCACCCCTCCTCCTATTATTACTGTTGTTGAGGGAAGGGAAAGTTTTGTGCCTTTGAACCCACAAGCCTGTTTTCCAGATTTGTTGTAGCTCCCCTCCCATTTTGTAAGCTTAGCTCATGTCTTTCCGCTTCAAGCCTCATTTCCTCCTAGTTCCCCCACATCTGTCGTTCCTATGGCTAGTGCTAATCCCCCTCTAAATAGAATGGATGCCATAGTGGCTACCAGATATGATCCCTTAATCCTACCTCAGCCTATGAATCCTCTCCCTGCTGGAGATTACCTGAAATATATGCCCAAGTTCACTGGGGAAGAGGACATAACTATAGAGGAGCACCTGGCTGCTTTCTACAGTTATGTAGACAACCTGAACATTGAAAATGAAGATGTCTAGATGAGAGTCTTCGTCCAGAGCCTGGATGGTGAAGTGAGGAAGTGGTTTAGGGGATTGGCCCCCGTATCTATTGCTGGGATTGAAGCTCTAGATAGTTCTTTCCTGAGGAAGTGGGGAGATAAGAAGGACTTCATGTATTACATGACAGAATTTGGGTCTTTGAAGAAAATGGAAGGAGATACTGTCTCTGACTTCTCCAAAAGATTCAATAAGATGTATAATAAGATCCCTGCTGAGATAAAGCCCACAGAAGCCTCTGCAAAAATTTCTTATGCTAGTGCATTCGACCCTGACTTCTGTCTTATATTGAGAGAAAGAAGAGCCACCTCCCTAGTTCAAATGCAATATGTGGCAATAGAGGTGGAATCTAATGTATTGGTAGTTGACAGACTGAGGAATAAGACTGATGCAGATAGGAGAAAAGGAAGATCTGAAGCCTCAACTTTTGGCCCCTCTGTGCCTCACCCTCAAGTGGATGAACTAACCAAGATAGTGAAGTCTTTGTCTGCAGAGATGGAGAAAACGAAGGTGGAGGGGAAGCAAGCATATAAAAATCCTCAAAATGTTGAAAGTAAAGGAAGCTTCAAGAGGCCAAACAATATTGCTCCCCTGACTATGCAGAGAGACCAGAGAGGAAGAGATAGAGAAGACTAGAAAATGCAGGCCCCTCTTCAAAATAATTTTGTGGCTGATGAAGAAAAAGGGGAAACAAACGGGCTTGATCCTGAAATCCACTGCTTCGGTGAAATTCCTCCTTTTCCTCATCTCACTCAATCATCATACAAGGAATCTCTCATGGACAGTTAGCTAAATGAACTTATCAAGGGAGACAAGGCTAGCAGCAGCCAAAGCAAGTACATCCTGAGGTCCAAGAAAAAGCTAGGAGCACCTGATGTTCCTGAGCGGTTCACTAGAACAGAGAAACCAACTAATGAAGTAGCAGATAGAAGTGAAGGTAATAAGGCCCAACCCCTCTCTCCCATGGTCCAAAGTCATGTTCTTGAAGTGAGAGAAATCCCAAAGCTTACATCTTCTTTTAAATTTGAGCATGAAATTTAGAAAATTAGAATCCTTGTGCCCCTCTCTGAACTGATCAAACATGAAGCATTCAAAAAATGCCTCTTCAATTTATCACAGTCTGAAGCCTCATGCCTTCCCATAGACTCCATCAGTTTACAATATGAAAATCTTGTAGTCATTCTAGGTCCTATGGTAGAAGATAGGAATTATTCATCCCCTCCCTTCTACACATACTTGAACATACATGACAAGGTACTGCACAATTGTTTGATGGATTAAGAGGCTTCCCACAACCTCATGCCCAAAACTGTCATGGAAGAATTAGGACTAGAAGTCACCAGAGCCTATCATGACCTATATTCCTTTGACTCCAGGAAATTTCAATGTCTAGAAGTCATCAAAGACCTAGTCGTGACCTTGTTTCAATTGCCCATGAAAAGTTTGGTCATGGACATTGTAGTGGTTGATGTCTCCCCCAAGTTTGGTATGTTATTATCAAGATCTTGGATAAAAAGACTGGGGGGGACTCTGCAAAAGGACCTAACCTATGATACTATTCCAGTGTTTGGAGGGGAACATAGGAGACTATACCGAGAAGCCCAGCTGGCCTATATAATCAGTGACGAAGCCAATCCTACCAACCATCCTATCTTTTCCCTTGATACTGATTTAGGTTCTAGTCTGCTACAACTCACTAATGCCCCCGAGCCTCTTCTAAAACTTAGAAATAAGACCACCAATTCCCATGAATTTTCTTCCCCGATCACCTCCGTCTGGAAAATGTTTTTTGATGGAGCTTCTTCCATGGAAGGCGTTGGTTCTGGAATATTTTTTGTGTCACCTGCTCAGGAAATCGTATCTCTATCATACAAGCTAGAAATTGAAACAACCAATAATGTGGCAGATATGAAGCTCTCGTTCTAGGTTTAAGAGTTGCAAATGAAATGGGAATTCAGGAGGTAGCAGTGTTCGGGGATGCAAAGTTGATAGTCCAGCAGATCAGAAACACTTATCAGGCCAAGCACCCTCGAATCAGGAGTTACAGAAATGAGGTATGGGACCTAATTGACAATTTCTTCTCAGCATTTAACATTTCTTTTGTTCCAAGAGATAAGAACACAATGGAAGATTCCTTGGCTACATCAGCAAGAAATTTCAAAGTGCCCTTGCCACCCAAATTTAGATACGATGTAGAAGTAAAATACAAGCCCTCCATACCTGACAATGTCAAACATTGGAAGGTGTTCGAGGATGATCTTTAGATCAAAAGATTCTTGGAGACGGTTGAAGAATTTTCAGAGATGCATATTGACCAAGACTCTGTTCCTAAAGAAAAGCCTGATGGTGGTAATTTTTTGAGTATTATTGCAGAGCGTGACATTGTGCACCTGCCCAGCAATCATATTCCAAGAGGACTGGTTCCTTTGGAAAGGCCTTTTGATAGAAATGATGTGGCATTAAAAGGGAAAATCTCAGAGGATGATGATGATACAACTCAATGCAACATTGGCACCGAGAATGAACCCAAGTTTGTCAGATTGTCAAGGAGTCTGACAAAGGAATAGAGGGTTGAATATGCTGAACTATTGAGAGCGTTTGCTGATGTTTTTGCCTGGACCTATGAAGATCTCAAAACTTATGACACTTCTGTCATTGAGCATAAAATTCCATTGAAAAAGGAGGCGAAACCATTTAGGCAAATGCTAAGACAGATCAATCCTATGTTGCTTCCTATCATGGAGAGAGAAGTGAAGAAGTTGCTACATGCCTAGATCATCATGCCATTGAGATATTCAGAGTGGCTGGACAACTTGGTCCTTGTAAGGAAGAAGGATGGATAAATTAGACTCTGTGTATATTTTAGAAACCTGAACAGGAGCTCACGAAAGGACAATTACCCCTTACCAAAACTGGAACATATATTGTAGAGGGTAATGGGAGCATCTAGGATTTCCATGATTGATGGCTTCTATGGCTACAATCAAAACTCTGTTCTGCCTGAGGACAGGGAAAAGATGACATTTACCACTCCATGGGGCACATTCATGTATGCTAAAATGCCTTTAGGGTTGATGAATGCAGGGGAAACATTTCAACGCGTCATGGACATAGCTTTCATTGGGGAAAAGGATAAGTTTGTGGTCATATATCTAAATGGCATAACAATCTTTTCCAAATCTAATAAAGAACATTGTTGTCATCTAAGGAAAGTTTTTCTAAAATGCAGGAGTTTTGGCCTTTCATTGAATCCCAAAAAATCTATGTTCGCCATGAAGGAGGGAAAGTTACTGGGCCACATAGTATCAGCAGAAGGAGTCAAAATTGATCCTAGAAGGGTTGAAGCAATCCAAGCATTGGCCATCCCAAGATCCTGGAAAGAAGTCCAGTCTTTCCTTGGTAAGATTAATTTTCTAAGGAGGTTTGTTTCTAACTTTGCTGAGGTGGTAAAGATTATAACAGCCATGTTGAGAAAGGAAAATGAAATAAGGTGGACCTCTGAAGCTCGAAATTCTTTTGATTAGATAAAGAAGGCCTTGACAGAAGCTCTTGTGCTTATCAGTCTCAATTACTCAAAGGATTTCCTTATTTTCTCCTTTGCCTCATCTGACACAGTGGCTGCTGTTTTATTACAGACAAACGATGTCGGGCAAGAGCAACCTATTGCCTATTTTAGCAGAGCTCTAAGGGATGTCGAGGTCAGGTATGACATTATGGAGAAGAAGGCCTATGCCCTGGTAAAGGATCTCAAATCCTTTAGAACCTATGTCCTGCAGTCAAATATCATTGCCTATGTCCCCTCTTCCGTTGTTAAGGACATTCTTATTCAGCCTAATATAGACAAGAGGAGGAGTAAGTAGATAGCCAAGATCCTTGAGATTGACTTGGAAATAAGGCCTACCAAATTAATCAAAGGTAAAGGTTTAGCCAAGCTATTGGCTGAAGCAAATTGCAAAGATTTGGGGGTAGGTTTCATCAATGAATGCTCATAAAATCAGCTGGATCAACTGTTTGATGTAGACCCTCAAGAAGAACCCTCGTTGGTTCAATGCCCTTTGTATAAGGATGTCATATATTTTCTGTGAGAGTTGTGGCCTCCAGATGGCCTACAAAGAAACAAGGCAAGAGCTCTGAAGCTCAAAGCAATCAAATACTTCCTTGTCAATCAAGTTTTATATTGGAAAGACCCCCTGGGGGTGCTTTTGAAATGTATGAATCCACAAGAGGATGACAAGATCATTGTTGAATTTCACAGCAGCCTATGTGGAGGGCATCATTTCTGGAAGACCACAGCCTACAAAATCCTCAAGGCTAGGTACTACTAGCCCACCTTATTCATTGATGTCTGCAAAAAGGTCAGAGCCTGCATCAAATGCCAAATATTTTCAGGAAAGCAACAGCTTAAATCTCTGCCTTTAAAGCCTGTAGTTGTTTCGGGACCTTTCCAGCAATGGGGCCTAGATTTTATTGGAGAAATCCACCCTGCTTCCAATGGGTAGCACAGATGGATCCTAACTGCCACAGATTTCTTTACTAAGTGGATAGAAGCTATTCCCACCAAGAGTGCTTCCCACAAGGTAATCATTGGATTCTTGGAGGACCTCATCACAAGATTCAGCTGCCCAAGCAAAATTGTCACTGATAATGCAACCTCTTTCAAGGCTGATTCGTTAGGCAAGTTCTGTGAGAAATTCAGAATCAAATTGATTCACTCCACCCCATATTATCCCCAGGGCAATGGTTTAGCAGAGTCCTCCAACAAAATCCTGATAAGGATCATCAAAAGACTATTGGAGGACAATAGAAAGGCCTCATATTCAAAGTTCAAAATTTGCTCTATGGGCCGATCGAGTGACCACAAATAGATCTATAGGCATCTCCCCTTTCCAATTGGTTTATGGAGTAGAAGATGTTTTCCCTTCTCAGCTAGCCATTCCTGTAGCAAAGTTCTTCCAGGACTATCAAGAAGAGCCTGATGATATGATCATAAGAATTCATCAACTGGTAGAGGTTCAGCAGGCCAGAGAGCATGTAATGAATAGAATTTAGTACCATTAGTAGAAGATAAAGAAAGTTTTTGATAAGAAGGATAAGAAGGAAGAGTTCCAGATAGGAGACCTGGTACTGAAATGGGATGCTCCTAAACAAGACAAGGGAAAACACAACAAATTTGAAGCCCTATGGGTCGGGCCCTTCAAAATCTCTGAAGTATTTTCAAATAATACCTACAGGTTGTGAGATTTGAAGGATCAAGAAGTTTTCAATGGCCCTGTGAATGGGCATTTCCTGAAAAGATGTTTTTCTTGAGCCGCACATGGCTCATCTGTGGTTGTATATATTGTTTTTCTTTTATCTTTAAGTTTTAAATAATGACTCCATAGCCCAACAACAAGGCACTAAATCTACAAAAGAGTTCTCAGCAGCCCGCAAGGGGCATGTCGTCCCCCATGGAGCCTAATGTTAGCACATAATCATGTAGGGGGTGCTCTCCTGAAAGAAGTGTCCCCTTAGGCAAAGAAAGAGATTCTGAAAACCCATTTTTCCAAAGTTTGGAGGGTGGGTGCATCATTTTAATGAGCAGGCAGTTTTAGATGGCCAAGACCTGCCCGCCTAGATCTGCGGTTGAGGTTTCATTCCGGAGCCCCCTCACCATTCTGCCTTTAAGGGGGGGGGTCCGGAATTGGGCGTGCATCTCTCAAATGGTCGAGATTGAGGCACCTAGATCGATGACTCTCAAGTAATTCTGGACCCCCTCTACCATTCTACCTTTAATAGGGGGGGGGGGGTCCAGAATGGAGTGGTATTGATGTGGGGCCTCCTTCCTATCATATCGCCTTCTCTACTGTTTTCTCCCCTGCAATTTGTTCTCCACTTAACCGTGTGACAGGGCCCATTCCTTTTTTCCCCTCCTCATCCTCCGACATCTGTCCCGCACCCTTCCACGTTAGCCTCCCATAAATAATGTGTCCCCCATTACCATTTTATCCCGTCGCCTTCGCCCCTTATTCTTTCCATGTGTCTCACCCCTATTGTTTCCTTGATCACTCCCTTTCCCCTTTCCATGCCAAGTGTGCCAGATCCTCCACGACCTATCCATTAGACCATTCAGTTGATCTAGGTGGCACCATGAGAAGACCTCCACATCCTAGAGGGAAGAGTTGACCCGGATTGTTCCTGATCCCAAGGAAGCAATTATTGAAGTTGTTGGAGGTGGTTAGACATCGTCTCCGCCATAAATGGAAATTTCGACAAAGGATTAAAATCATGTTGATTCAGCTGCAGGACAGTCAGGAGTCTGATTGCGTCTTTCATAAGTGCATGATCGTCCAGAGTCTGCATGTGCAGACTGCCAGAAGACATGAAGACGCAATGTTTTAAATGCATTATCTCGTTTTTGTTGTTGTTTTTTTTTGAGTATATGTAGGCATTTTCGCCATTTTGTAATCTATCGATGGTTAAGTTAGGCTCCCGATTGTAAAGTTTTAACAAATCACTAGTTGCTCTGGTTATGTATTGGCACTTGAAACTTCTTGCCTTATGAATGTCAGCTTATTTCCATCTCTTTGTTTACATCGTGTTAGAACAACTTGGAATTGGAGGATCCAGTCGAGTTGCACTATTATAGGATGATGTAGGTTGGATTACTGTAATAGTTTCATTGTCTCTAATCAATTCTTGTATTTTCTCAATGCTGAATGATTTGGTATTGGAGGATCCAGTCAAGTCACCCTTCAGTTCCCCGAAACATAGAACCAAGAGGATCTTGTATTCTAAGCTTTTCTTCCTCAAGTTGTTGAAAGGCCTAATGCCCGAGGCAGTCTTGCTCACTCATCTCACCAAGTCTTCCCCCTACTCATTTTACAATCAACTCACTGACGAAAGTTAGATCAAGACCTCCTTTGTTTTTTACATACCAGGCCTGGTCCCTGAGTTAGAAGTGATACCTTCCTGGGTCACTACCCATTCGATCACACATTAAATTTATTCATGACATAAACTGATGGGCGTTGGTCTCTTCTCCTGTCGCAATCCAGGAGTGACTTCTAATGCTAACAACATCCATATGATGGATTTTCCATCCAAAATGAGAAGCAACAGAAAGAATAAAGAATCAATCGAACATAGTTCATCTTTGTGATATGGGAATTTTTTTTAGTGTAGTCAATTCCTTATTGTGGATAAAATACCTTTGCAATTAGGTGTTCTTTATGTCTCTCAAAAACACATTAAGAGGTAAATTTGGTCCTATAGAACCATTGACATTTCACAATGTTCTTTCCTTTCAGTTGGGGAACCAAGTCCCAAGTATGATTCTTCGAAAAAGAATCAATTTTAGTATTCATTGCATGCTCCTATTTAGTTTGTACTTCTGCATATGAGTATGTAACAGGGTCAAAGGTTTGAAGTACACGAGTCATCAAGGAAACGTTGGCATGCTGATTTTGGCTTTGAGTTTGTCATTAGTAGAAGACATCTCCAACATCAACTCTGACAACTTCAATTGTCTTGGCAACCCATATGGGGAGATAAGAAATAGGTGAACTATGATTCACTTCAGAAGGTTTATTAGAGGCCAGAGTTTCTTTAGCTTGTGGGAAAATTGAAACAGGGAATGACAAACTAGTCAACTCAAAGGTCAACATTCTAGTCAAAACAAGAAGAAAGTTTGACTATCTAGTCGAAATACTGAAATATGGAGCAGGAGCTCCAATGTCTGACACAACATTAAAGAGATGATATTACAACAATCTAGAAGAGGACCTCAACAACTTGATGTCAAAAGACTTCTCATTGAATCGTACATTGCATCTGATAATGAGTTTTTGTTTGACAGGGTCAAACAGGCAATAGGATTTCAACTCTTCAGAGTAGCCCATCATGATGCAAGTATGGCTCTTTGCATTCAACTTCTTTCTAAAATCATCAAGAATGTGATCCTAGGAAACACATCCAAACACATCGAGGTGGTTGAATGAAGGCTTATTACCACACCATCATTTGATTAGAGTTGTGGAAGGAATAGCTCGACACGAGATGTGATTGAATAGATAATTTTCATAGTAGAATTATTCAAACCAAAAATGAGGGGGCAAGTCTTTAGCCTGCAAAACACATCTATTCATTTCAACTAATGAATTATTTTTTTGTTCTACGAAACTATTCTTCTAAGGAGTGTGAGAAACTGAGCCCCATGATTCAATGCCATATTGAAGTAGGTATTCTTCAAAAGGTTGATTTACATACTCACCACCATTGTTTGATATCAATCATTTGATGGGTCGACCATATTTCTTTTTAGAAAAGGCATGAAACTCTTTGAAATTATCAAAGACAAGGTTCTTATTCTTTAAAATAAGACCCATGTGAAGTGATAGAAATCATCAATGAAAGTCAAAATGTACCTTGCACCTTCCACTAAAGGTAAAGTAATGCAACATACATCGTTGGGAACCAATTCCATCAGGTTATGTGCTCACCATTCTTTACCAAAGTAGAAATTTTTCTTAATGATTCTTCTTAAGTACACATCCCTTACAGACTCCTTCGGGGGGAAACACCTTTGGAAAAATAACAACCATGTTCTGAGTTTCTAGTGCATGTAGACTTCGGAAATTCAAATGTATAAATTGTTCATTCCAAATTTGAATTCTTTCATAAATGTGAGAAATAGGTGCAGTCGATCTAGGTTCAATTCGAGTTGAGTCATGAAACTTGTACAAATTTTTCATCAGGTCAAGAATCCCACCAACAAAAATCATCTTACCCTTCTTCAAATCAATAACATAGAACAAATCTGGCTAAAGTTCCACAATATTTTTTGTTTGTTTTAACTAAGTATCATACAACAGATTAGAACAGAGATTTGACGCATGATTAACATTGACAATATTCCCATTTCGACAAGGAACATCACCTTGACCAACAACATCTAGAGAAAAATCATCAGCAACATAGATTTCACTATCCTCATCTTTATTCGGCCTCATGAATAAAGAGGCATCCTTATCCATATCATGAGTTCACCCTCAGTCGACTACCCATTCATTATTTGTGGAATGAGACAACAAGGCCTGTGAAGTCCTGAATTGGAAGGTGAAATTATCAGCAGGTTGAAGTACAATAGACACATCTCCTTCAAGGCATTTAAACTTATCCTCTAATTTGTCTCTCTTTGTATAGCAATTTTTCTCCACATGTCCAATATTTCCATAGTACTGACATGTCTTCTTATTTTGACTTCATTATGGTGCATCTGCCTGTCTCTGAGGTTTTTTCCCATGGTATGCAGGTTTTTGTGGAGAGTCATCAAATTGTACTCTATCCCTGGGATCCATATTTCCCTTTCCCTTGTGCAAGTGGGCCTGGTGTTTACCACCAAGATTTCCTTCTCCGAGCAATCTATGTTGATAAGTAATCAAAAGACCATAGAAAGATTCAAAGGTTTAATCCTTACCATCTTCCTTGAAGTCTTGTCATTTTTTGCGGAAATTCGACATGAACACGTCGAATGGTGTTATCATGTTCATCAAGACCATATCAATGATTTTTCCATCCTTATTCTAATATTTCTTTCCAAGTTTGCCCGATTTCAACTAGAGTTCCTTGAAACATGCCAAATAGTCCTCCATTCTTTCAAAAGAATTAGGATTGATAGAGATCAACTCTTTCTCCAACTACATGATCGACTTCTTGACCAACTAATGCATTTTGTTTTTCAATCGTCCGATCAACTATATCCATATGTAGCTCAACCTATAGACTGACTAAACCCAGGAGATGTGTGATGAACCATCAATGCTTTATGTTCCAACATTCTTATTTACTTCAAGATTTAATATTCTCTTATTTCTTTATTTCTTGTAAATTTCTATGAGTATTGTTATTCTTTAGGTTTCTAGATCTCTATTATCTCGTTGTAGGTGATCATGAATTATTACATGGTATCAGAGCATGTTGGAATCTAGGATTTAGCATACACTTTTGCAGGAAAATGAAAAATCAAGATCATCTATGGAGGTTATAATGGATCATCCCTAATATATAATCCTCACTCCATTCAATTACTTTGAATGGAAGTCATGGATGGTCGTACTTCTACAAAGTAAAGGCTTGTACAGGATCTCTATGGGAACATAAACTTAACTAAATTGTGCAGTGGAGAAAGAAAAGTACATAAAGAAGATGGATGAATCCTTTGGGTTGTTATGCCTCTCTATTTATCTATATCTTATATTTCCCTTCGAATCTAGTACTAATCCTAACAAATCTTATACCACATTGGAATGACGTTTTGGGAAGCAGGATGAGCTTAGAGGTCACGAGTTGGAGAATGAGCTAAGTTCTTTGAGCCCGAGTAATTTCGAAACTATTTAATATTTCTTCACCAAATTCAAATATTTGTTGACCAATATCAATCTATGCGGGATATATAAGAAATTATATCAACTCATTCTCTCCATTCTATCAAAAATCGGTCGTGAATACTTAGTGTTTGTCTCTTATTTTCATGCTATAAAACTACCAATGATAGCTACTTGGCAAATGCCTCTCTTGGATGATTTTGTTGATTATATCACTTGTGAGCAATATAAACATGTTTAAATGGGTTCCCTCAAGTCATAACAGGAACATGCACTTGTAGAAAATGAGAAATCTAGTAGCAAATTCAAATAAAGAGTCAAAGGCAATAAATAACAAAATCGTAAAAGGGACAATTTTCACAAATTTATTGAGGAGACCTCCAATCCTAAATGGGGGATATAAAATAAGGATAAAGTGAAGTATATTTATTGCAATAAAGAATTTCATTTTGAACATGCATGAATGGATACGACAAGTTAACAAATGGCACATATCCTTTAGGAAAACAATCTAGGTGGGCAAGTATCGGAGAATGTTAGGAAGAAGGAAGCTAAAAAGCTCCCTGACGATGAAGAAAAATGATGAAATGGGATTTATTTAGTTTATATTCATGCATAATAAGACACATGGATTTTTCATTCAAGAACCTCTAATCATATGGCTAATTCAAAGGATTCCTTCAGTTCCTTGGAGCCATGCACCATTCCTCCCATTTTTATAGGAGATGTTATACTCGTTCATATATGTGGGAAATATTTAATTGATTTAAAGAATGGATAGTTTACAAATGTGTTTCATGTACCCTCACTTTCCACAAATTTTATATCCATGTATCAAATAACACATTCAAGGTACAAAAATTAAGTGGTATTAACTCCAATTTCAATGGTGATTTAAGATATTTCCAATGGGCCAGGACTCCATTTGGTGCATTATGTTTGATCAAGTTAGGATTATGGGGGGTGTTAAATCATACTCCCATCTCTTTAGCATTAATATCTCACCTTGGAAATCGAGAGTTTGGTCTCATGATTCCACTGGTAAAATTTTGAATTTTTTTTACCAAGTGAGCCATGCATGTGCTTTATCCTTATATTTTAGGGACAAATATGTTATTTTTAGCTAATATCAACACACTTTTCAATCTCTTCCTTGATTTTAGCATCCTACTATCTATTTTGGGATTCTACCTGATATGTTTGGGTTCCTTGAGATATTTAAGAAACCACATCCTCATATTCAAGGAAGGAAGGCACTCCTCTTTACTATTTTTCATTATTTTCTATTTTCTATGATCTATTCATGGATTAGATCCCTATTTTTGGGTAGCTCAGTTATCACTTGGTATATCAGTGTAGTTAACTCACTATTTAGAGATTGGTATGGCTATATTAGGGATATTAATCTCTAAGCCTAACTAGATTCCCATGCACAATACATCATGTAATTCAAATTTCCTCTTTTAGGATTCAAACTTCTTATAACTACTCACATTGTGGATCAATGATAATCAAATTATTAAGTATTTTATTATATACTTCCAGAGTTAATCTTCTCTTCTTTATTTCTTTTTTTCAAATTCGTATGATTATTGTTGTTCTTTAGGTTTTTTTATCTCTGTGATCTCCTTGTAGGTTATCATGAATTATTACATACTAGAGGTGTGATTCCATGATCATTAGGGTCATATTAAACACAAGGAAATTATTTTTTAAATCTACATTTTTCTTACCTCATTATTCATTAATACAAGGTTATAGAAAATGGCATAAATCCTTATAGAAAATGAATCCACGGTATTGATACCAAAGAATGATACAATCCACCATATGATAGAGCCAAATACCTCAAGTTAAACATCAAAATCATTTACAACATTTACACAATTATCTATGCATAGATTTTATATAATTTCGGGAGTATGGATGATCTAGTATCCTCCTTCTTTCAAGAGGAAAATGTAATAGTAAATGTGGTTCAAACCAATCAAAACCCCTTCCATTTTATCCCTTAAAAACATTAAAATCAAATTCCATATAACAAACACAAATTCTCTAGAGTATGGGGTATTTGAGTAGCCCTTCTTTATCTGACTATATTTCTACTTTTTGGGGAATGAAATGAATGAATATAACTATGAAATTTGGTGATAATGTGAATATTGATATTAGTTACCTTTATTAAAATTTGAATTCCAATAGACATCGTATGGCCACGTTATGGTACAATTTCATATACATCCATTTTGTGTTTTTAGGGGTCATAGAGACAAATATGAAGTTTATTTTTTGTGAGAACGTAGATATTTATATCAACTAATCTTTTTAAAATTTTGAAATCCAAAAGACACCTTATGGTCAAGTTATAGTAGAATTTCATCTACATCCATTTCACATATTCAAGGGCCATACAGACAAATGATAGGATAATTTTTCGTGAGCATGTGGGGGTAGGTACTGTATAAATCAACTCTAAGGAAACTGTGGGTGAACCATTTTCCTCCCAACCATAGAAAAATCCTTTGTGGATTCACCCCTACTGCTATGGGTATGATATCACAAGGAATATAACAGTTGTCAAAGATCCCAAATCACTCTTCTCTTTACCAAAGGCTTCCAAACCAACCCAAAAATCCAACAAAAGTGTAGAGGTTGAAGAAATTACTTCCCTACTCAATATTGGTGTCTAATTCCTCATGACAAAGCCTATTTTATCCCTCCATGTATCCTATGCTAGTTGGGATGCTTTGTTTTTCATCAAGAGCTCTATTCTTTCCTCCATAAGTCACTTTTTTCTCAAGCTTTCCTTCATAATTCGAATTCTTTTTTTTGCATGAATGAAGGAGAGTGAAAGGAAGAGTCCTTATCCAACTATTCAACTTCTTTAATGATAGGGATTGGGATTCCTTTATAAAATCTCCTTGATTGTATGAATATAGGAATTAGTTTCTTCAATATAGGAGGTAGTTACTTAAGGATATGAAACAATTACTTAAAATAATTTATTATTTCATTGGGCGCATAATTGTGATATCATAAATATTAGGATAGAATGTTAATATGACAATCACAGGAAAGAGATTGTAGACATGATATAATAGTAACCATGAGATGTAGTATCCCCATCATTGTTTTCTCCCACCAATCAGCCTTAGAACCTTTCATTAAATTCAAAATGATTGAGTTTAGATGTCTTTAAAATTTCCATGGTAAGTCTACTACACAGCATGAAGAAAAACATAGTAATGAAGAACATAATTACAATATAAACAAGATCAAGTTAAGATGGTTGAGAATGGGATATTAAAATTGTTTTACACACGGAGGCCTTTCCAGCAATGTGAAAATCACCTCAATCAGAGCTTGTATACATAAGTTATTTCTCTTGAAATTTGACCTACCTTGTTGACCACCATGGTACGAGTGGATGCCCATCATCCCCCATTACTCACATATGTGTGGCTAGACACGTGTGTATTTTCAAGAAGAATCTAGAAGGTCCAAAACCTTATCACTAATTGAAGGATGATGATGCAAAAACCTTAACCCTATATGGTTATCAAGCTATATTAAATATTGGGTTGGTAGGAGGAGAAAGGATTCCATTCTTTAGCATTGTACTTTTTCCATAGTTGACCATAGCATCTAGGAGTGGGATTTGAGAGCATAACAGAGGAGAAATTATATTATGTAGTAGAAATTCAAGCCACGTTGTCAAATGCAACTCCTTAGTGAGTGTCTCGTTCTTTGTATTTGCATATCATAATTGAAGAAAAGAGAGCAGAGTATAGACCTCACCTTCTAGTTGGGTTTTCTTTTATTACAGGTTTTCGAGGAAACATTTTTTGTTCAATGTTTGGATAATTTATGTTTTCTTATTCTTTCATTTTTGAATTTCAGTTATTTTCATAAATATGAGCAATAAGCTAGTAATAATTAATATAGGATCTAAGGAAACAAATTGCATAATATATGATTTTAGGATATTATAAGACTTGTTGTGACAAATTGTTCTAGTTTAATATCCATGGTAGTTTACAAATCAATAGACTTGGTATAAACTCAAGTTTGCAAAGAAAATTTTGAGCAAACTGTAGGTCCATGACAGGTTGTATTAGAGCATACTCTTCACCATTTTCTAAAGGAAAGGTGGTTTTAGAGTTGGTTTTGTGACAATTTTGGTGCTCTTCACCATTTTCACTACCATGACAAGTGATTTAGAGTAGTTCAATTATTCTTCATCACAAGAAGGCGAACTTGAAGAAAATAAGCAAGCTTTGGGACTAGTTAGGCAAGTGACCAGAGAATGACTTGAAGATTGAGAAATGTACACTTAATTCCTATTAAGCCCTAAATAGTGGAAAATTACACCTTAATTGGGGCATATTACAATAGTATTTTTATTTTATTTATATATTATTGGGTCCATTAGTTGTAATTGTACCTCCTAGTCTCCTATATATACCAAGGAGACCTTTTCATTTGGAATCATCTTGTATTTATGAATTCATATGATGTATAAGGAGGTTTCCCCATCAAAGAGGATTATTATCTGAATTTATCTATTTTTAAAGGAATTGATTACTTATTTGGAGGTTTTTATGCTATTTTGATATTTGGCTCTTAACATTTGGTATCAGAGCTAGACAATCCTCAAGACTAGCTTGTTCAAAACAAGCCTTCTTGGAATTTTCTCTAAAACTATTTTTATGGAAGGTTTTGGGATCTATAATTTCTATGGTGTAGAGGATACATATAGAGATAACATGGGTCCAAATTTCAGATCTTTTTTAGTTATATGTTTGGTGATACATTATGTTCAAGTTTGGGTTTTTTACTAGTCGTGAAACTAGTCTGAAATACGTCATCTTGTCCTTTTCACTCCCAATTTTGTTTTGGATTGGTCTCAGGATATGAAATTTTTACAGTAAGAAGGATTAATATTGAAGTCCCTTGTGTAAACATTTCAGCCCTTGATTCTCTGTACTCTAAAATTTATTCTCTGAGAAAATTAGGGTTTTTGGTTGGTCCAGATTTCAGTCTAAAACATGTGTTCTTGGGAAAACTGTTATATATGAAGCTACATACCTCCAAAATGAGTGATACATGTTCCATTGGTTAGGATAAACACTGAATTTTTACTTGTGCAAATTCAATTTCTGAAGTGAAGACACTGACATGTGGCAGGTCGTACAAGTTCACTCTCTTGAAAGGGAAAACAATCAGCACATCTTGGGAAAGTTATCATAAAATTTTCTTGGAGAATCCAATATTGGTATAATCTATGGGTTTGGAAAGACGACACATCATCGTACCTTAGGAAAAAAAATTAGACTCATAAGGGACGAAATTTCATAGTTACAGTAGAATAAAGGTCAACTAGCAAAACAACCTCCAAATCAGGGTTTTAAAAGGTGTGTTTTTTGTTTTTCTTGAAATGCATATATTTTGACTATAACATCCAATTAGGGTGATTCAAAAATTGTAATAAAGTGGGATATAATGAGTATCACCTAAAATTGGGATAACATTAGGGATTTTTAGGTACATACATATTTTGGTGTCTCTAAACGTAAGATATGTCATTACTTGTCAACACTATAACCTGGGGATGGTGTGGTTCTTCCACATACCTAGAGTATATCGAAAGGCCCCTTTCGAATGATTGTGAATTAGAGAGAAATACTATGGATTTGAGCTCCCATGTGCTTATCGCATATCTGGAGACCCCCTAGAACCTTGAGACCAACCGAGTAAATCATATGGTTGTCTTGTTTCTATAGTACAACGAGAAAAATACTCGCACATATCACTCTCTAGTACCTAGGTAGTCAGATAGTAAAAATAAGGGAATGGTCAAGCCTCATTAGTTATTTCCCCAAGATATTGGGCCAAATGTTATTGTTATACCCCACAAGTATATCATAGATCTATAGCACCTGACACTCCCTTTTCTGTGAGGACCTCTTCCTAAGACAATTAGGAATTCATACCTTGTAGTGATACTTGGCCAACATGCCAACCAAAAAGGGAACTTCTACACCAAATAATCCCTCAAAAAGTCCTACTTTGACTCTTGATGAAGGTGAAGAAATGTGTAAAGACAAATATGATTTACAAAAGAAGGCAGTAACAAAAGATGAACTACAAAGGATGATGGATTCAGCTGAAGCTAATCTAGAAGCAAAGATGGATACTAGCATGGATGGCTTAAAATGGGAGATCATGGAAGGGTTGACAAAGATTCTAATAGAGAGGCCACCTTAAAGTGACAATCTATCCCGTGAAATTCATGATTAGGACACAAGGAGGATGAATCAATACTGGAGAAACTACACCTTTGGGTTGAAGACCAACCACTTTCCTAAGATTGATATGAGTAATTTTGATGGAAAGGATCCAATCACATGGATACTCCATATGGAGAAGTTCTTTGATATACATGATGTGCCACACACACAAAAGGTACGAATTTCATCCTTATATTTAGAACATAATCAGTTTTTGTGGTATCAATATATTTTTTCTCGCAAATCACTTGTCACTTGGACAATTTTCACAAAAGAAATGATAGCACACTATGAGGATACAAGGAGAAATACCTTCTTTGGCCAATTGACAAATCTCAAGCAAAAGGGTTTAGTTGCATAGAACATTGAGAACTTTCAAAGGTTGAATATAAAGGTAATGGATATTCTAGATGAGCACCTAATTGATGTATTCATAGGAACTTTAAAGGATAAAATTCAACATGAGGTTCTCCTTTGGGAACCCAAATCATTGGAAAAGGCGTTCAGGGTGGCGATAAATGTTAAAAGTAAAAATATGAATATGGCTACTAGAAGGATCACCCCTAACATCTATCGAGAGAATAATGTTCCTTCTTCTAAACCACCTCAACCTACAAGGTTGACACCTCAGAATTAGAAGGAAAAGAAAAAAGAAAAAAGGTTTGTGCTTTAATTATGAAAACAAGGAAGGAAAGAAAAGAAAAAGGTTTGTGCTTTAATTGTGACAACAAGTACGGTAAGGGACATACATGTGGTGAGAAGAAATTATTCTGCATAGATTGTGAAGAGGAATAAGAACAAGAACAAGAACAAAAACCATCTCAAGATGAATATGTAGAAGAAATTTCTTCTAAAGAGATGACTCCCACCATATCATGTTATGCATTCCTTGGAATTAGCACTCCTCAAACCCTCAAGATAGAAGGATATATCAAAAACAAAAAGGTAATAGTGCTAATTGATTATAGTAGTAATCATAATTTCATTCACTATAAATTAGCCAAATCTCTCAATTGCTTTATATATCCAGAGCCAGAGTTTCAAGTAATGATTGCAAATGGAGGAACTATCAATTTCTAAGGAAAAATCCATAAGATCAATCTTGCTATGGGGGGATATGTAATGAATAGTCCAATGATTTATATACCCATGGGTGGTGTTGATGTCGTACTAGGGGTCCAATGGTTATAATCATTGGCAAAAATGGATTTTAATTTTCATGAAATTTTCATTGAAAGGAAATGAATTTGAGTAAAGGGGTATCACTGGGAAACCCAATAAGGTAGTAAGCTCTAATGGCATGAAAAAATTATTGAAAAAGAGGGATCAAGTTATAATTGTACAACTATTCTCACTAGATGTTCAAACATTTAAGCCATCTATTCTCCTATATCTCGAAGGGATCATTGATAAGCATTCCAAATTATTTGAAGATATTCCTAGAATTATTCCACCCACTCATCATCATGATCATGTTATTCACTTAATTTCTGGGAGTGTTCCTCCTAACATCAGGCCTTGCAAATACCCTTATGCCCAGAAGAGTGAAATTGAGTGTATGGTTGAAGAAATGTTAGAAGTTGGCATTATTAGAGCTAGCCAAATTTATCATCCTGCACCAGTGGTAATGGTACTCAAGAAACATGGCTCATGATGTATGCGTCCATATTATAGAGAGCTCAACACGATCACAATTAAAGATAAGTTTCCCATTCTTGTCATTGATGAATTTTTAGATGAACTACATGGATCAATATACTTCATAGAGTTGGATCTTCGTTTAGGGTACCATCATATTAGAATGAAGGAAGAAGATATCCCAAACACAACATTCAGAACTCATGAAGGCCATTATGAAATTTTGGCCATGCCTTTTGTCCTTACGAATGCACCTTCCACATTCCAAGGTTTGATGAATTCCATTTTCAAGCTCTTCCTTCAAAACTTTGTGTTAGTATTTTGTGATTATATACTAATCCATAGAAAGTCTTGGGAAGATCATATTCGACATGTTGATAGGGTGCTACAACTGCTAAAGGAGAAACAACTATATGCCAAACTATCCAAATGTTTCTTTAGGGTGAAGGAGGTAGAGTATTTGGGTCATATTGTATCTCATGAAGGTGTAAAGGTAGAACCTAACATGATTAAATCCATGATGGACTGGCCGATTCCCAAAACATTGAAGAATCTTAGAGGGTTTTTGGGTTTGACAGGTTACTACCGCAAGTTTGTTTGGAACTATGGAAGAATAACAACACCTTTAACTGCATTAACTAAGAAGGATGCATTTTTATGGACTCTAGAGGAAACTCAAGCTTTTGAACAAATTAAAGAGGAAATGTGCAAATATCCTTCCTTGACCACACCAAACTTCACAAAAACCTTTATTATGGAATGTGATTCCTTGAGAAATGGACTTGGTGTTGTTCTAATGCAAGAAGGAAGGCCCCTTGCTTTTGAAAGTCATCCACTCAAGGGAAAGGACTTACACAAGACCATTTATGAGAAAGAAATGATGTAAATACTATATGAATTGAAGCAATTGCGCCCTTACTTAATAGGTAGGAAATTCAAGGTAAAAACAAATCATGATAGTATTAAATACTTCTTGGAACAAAGACTATATTTAGAAGAGAAAAAATAATGGGTGACCAAGATGTTGGGTTATGACTTTGAAATCATCTACAAAAAAAGGGAGGAAAAAATTTGTGGAAGATGCACTCTCAAGAAAGGATGAATATGTTGAGGCATTTATCTGTGCTATCTCTATCACCCAACCTGATTGAATAATAGAAGCAAGGGATGAATGGAAGAATGACAAAGAAGTGTGGACTCTCATTCACAGTTTGTAGCAGGATTCCAGTGCATCCAATACATTTACATGCAAAAATGATTCAATATGGTACAAATATCACTTATATTTATGTAAGAACTCCCCACTCAAACAAAAGGTACTTTGGGAATTGCACACATCTCTGGTAGGATGTTTGGTTTTCCAACAAAATAAGGTGGAAACAATTAACACCCTGGGTATTTTACAACCATTAGTCATTCCAAGTCAACATTGGGAGGAGGTTTCAATGGATTTCATCACAGGGTTACGAAAGTCTGAAGGAAAGAGTGTTATCATGGTGATTGCTGATAGACTCATCAAGTATGCTCACTTTTGTTCACTCTCTCATCATTTCAAAGACAATACAGTTTCTACAACATTCATGGAGACAGTTCAAAAGCTACATGGAAGCCCAAAGATTATTGTAAGTGACAGAGATCCCATCTTCCCTATAAATTTTTGGACATAATTATTTTATTGTTTGGGTACTCAATTCGCTCATAGCTGATCTTATCATCCTCAATCTGATGGAAAAACTGAGATAGTGAAAAAAAATATGGAAGGCTACCTTCTTTTCTTTGTCTCTGATAAACAAACACAATGGTTCAAGTGGTTACCCTTGGAAGAATGGTGATATAACACTTTCTTTCATACTGCAACAAAAATGACACCATTTATGGAACTTTATGGATATCACCCACCATCCATCACTTCTTCTCTAAAATAAAAATCTAAAGTTCAAGCAGTGGAAGATCACATCAAGCATCAACAACAAGTTCTACAACTCTTAAAGGACAACTCGACCATGGGACAGAATCACATGAAACAACAAGTAGATCATCATCGTAGTGAAAGAATTTTTGAAGTAGGGAATTGGGTATTTTTAAGACTACAACCATATAAACAGATGTCCCTCAAACAGGATAAGAAGGATAATAAATTATCACCAAAGTACTATGGCCCTTATAAGGTGTTGAAAAAGATTGGTATTATGGCATACAAATTGGAGTTACCTGCATCTTTGTGAGTACACCTAGCTTTCCATGTTTCATGCTTAAATAAGGTTATAGGTGACAAGATCCCAGTTCAAACTATGTTTCTAGAAATTTATACAGAAGGAAAAATCATATTGGAGCCTAAAGCTATCACTGACACAAGAATTCGCTAGTTGAGGAATAGATTAATTTTAGAGTATCTCATTAAGTGGAAGAAACTACCTCTTGAAGATTCCACATGGGGAGATGAGTTTTTTATATAGAAGCATCCAAAAACTACTCAAGTGTTTAGGAAAACACTTGTTTGAAGGGGAGGGGCATGTTAATCCCTAAATCGTGACACATTACCCCTTAATTGGGGTATATTACATTAATATTGTTATTTTATTTATGTCGGCTTGGGTCCATTAGTTGTAATTGTACCTCCTAGTCTCTTATATATACCAAGGAGACCTTTTCATTTGGAATCATATTGTATTTGTGAATTCATATTATGTATAAGGAGGTTTCCCCCTTGAAGAGGCTTATTATATGAATTTATCTCTTTTTCAAGGCATTGAGTACTTATTTTTAGGTTTTTATGCTATTTTAATATTTGGTTCTTAGCAATTCCTTTTTGTAGTATGTATTCAATATAATTTGTCCACACATAATGATGAGTTCTCTCATTGTTTTAGGTATGTGTGGAATTGAGGAAACAAGATGAATTGAGTCTTTGAGACTTGGACATGGTTTTTAGATGTTCCTAGAAGGTTGTCTCATTTCTAGGTTGCCACATGGAAAATTGTTATAGCCCTAAAATGCCCTATTCATGCATACATGACCTTGGTCCTCTTACTTGCATATTTTTCCAAAGAACTGCTGAGGAGCTCTTCTTAAAATACCATTTTTTAGAGCATGTACGCACCCTGCACCACTACAGCCCACGTACATACGCTTGTTGCATGTTATACATCTTTGTCTATATCTTAAACCCTGGTATAGTTAAAGGGGGGATTTCCATGCTAGCAAAAACATAGAGGAAGAGTCATGGAAGACTGAGATGGACATCATGGCCATGGAATTGAAAAATTGGATTCAAGAGATTTTTCAATTATATCAAGTACATGTGGTGAAGTTGGAGAAGACTAGTGCACTGGTTGAATCCTGGGTTCATAAATTGAAGACTTTGATAGACCAAGTAGTGTTTTGGGTGCTTCATAAGTTGGATATTTAGGAGGGAGGATGCCCAAGATGATAGAAACATTATGATAAGGAATAAGTTGAAATTACCTAACTCCAAAGGTAAGAATGTTGTGTGTTTCCTTTGTTACTATAATCATTTCGAAATAGATTTTCCTTTAAACAAGAAGTTTTAATACTTGGAAGATGTCCTAGTAAAACTAATTTTGAAGGAAAAGACAACAATCTTGGGAGCATACCAAGTGTGTCATACTTCAAAGAAAATGTTGGAGGTTTTGGGTGCCTTGACAACAAGTCCAGGAAAGTCTATGACAAAAGGTGATGAATGTGGTGTTGTTCCTGAGTTTATACTTTAAGGCTCTAAAGTATACCGTCAAGGCATCCGAAAAGATAAAGAGAATTAAGGAGTAAGAATCAATTGCGAAGGATATATCAGAGTTGGTTTATCAACTGTCTCTGTCTAGCTTCCCATTGTTCTTGGATGCTGATTTCTCTCTCAATAACTGCCCACGAGCATTCTAATTCAACCCGGGTTGTTGTTGTTTGCAGGATAGTATTAAATAAGTTCAAAGCAATGCTAGTTTGATCTTGAAGTCCAGGTTCTATGTTAGGTTGTCTATTATTTGGGATAGTCATGGGGAGTAAAATTTTATTGAACTATTAAATGTTTAAAGATTTTGTTTGCTTTAGTTTTGAGGGATGAAATAGAAAAGGAATTTTGGAACTCAAAATAATACCACAATAATAGTAGAGGTCGTTTCTTGTACTTGAAACAATTTGAGAATAATGAAATAATAATAATGTACCGATGTTGAAAAATATGAGGCTTTAATCGTGAAAGAATCTCATATCATAACAGAAGAAGGAGAGAAAAACGAGATTTCTAATGAAGTATAAAATGTAACCATCCAAATGACCTAGAGGTCTTGAAAATGTTGATAGCAATCACAGAGGAAAAACTGTAAATGACTAGATGATTAAATAAATTCAAACTACAGTAGAATTTTGAATTAAATTATAGTTGATCATTCATTAGAAAGACATGGAAAGAAAGATGTTGAAAGATATCGAAAACAGACTAAAGGAACACAACTTCAAGTTGAAAGAATTTGGAATCTCTTATGCATTATCTATATCATTGTAAATCGGAAAACTTCTAATACAATCGGCTCCCAAAAAACCAAAAGCCCCTTCTCAGTCTTATGGAATTATATTTATACATGATCACCCAAATTTTCTTTTTTGTTGGTGATTATCTAACCTCCGAAGACGAATGGTTACATGAATGAGCAATGTTGAACCATTTAGATTTCTATTTTAACTTCTTTATTATTTTCGATGATGAAATTTTCAAAATAATACTTTATGTCTTCATTGATGAACTTCCTTCTTCTATTTAAAGATAGCGAATACATTTTCCCATAAACTGCACCAAAACTCTGGGGGCTTTTGGAATATCCTTCGCCTCAAATAAGAAGAACTTTCTCTGTAGTTCGGGAAAACGGTCTTCGATTATCTTTCTTGTGAACTTAATAGTTTGTAACTTTAAGTTCGGCATCACCATCCATTTGTCAATTTGAGTAACATTGATTACCTTTATTTGTGGGATCTCTACTTGAATTTCTTCTAGATCCTCTTTGAATCTTAACTGATGCTTAACAATGTTACTTTCTCCTAACAACCCTGGAGAGTTGTTTCTTCCAATGTTCAATGAAGTTTTCTCTAAAAGGTCAAAAATTCCTTGACAATCGTCATTAACCTCTCTGGTTATTCTTTTGTTTTCTGCAAGGTTTGCCTCCGATACCTTGATTATTATATCATCTTTAATCTTTTCTAAAACAGATAGCTTCTAAGTCTTTCTGACCTCCTCTTTTGTTGAAAGAGCTACTTCTTTTTGAAAATTTGTTCTGGCTACTTTCACTTCTCTCTCTTTCAGGAGAATATTCTCCAAGGATTTACTTGTTTCCTGAAAGTAATTCTGAATAAATTCCAAATTAAAGAACACTCCTTGTTGTTCTTTTTATATATTTATATCTATTTCCAACACCTGGGCCTGGAAGATTTCAATCTCTACCACTTGATTTTGGATGGAACTACTCTTATTTTGTAATTGTTTATTCATTTCTTCTTGATGTATGCCTTGTTCTTGAGTGACCTGTATCTTCAGGTTTGCTTCATCTAAGCTTGCTTTTAGTTTTTGAATCTCTTGAATGCCATTGAATCTAGCTCGTTCTAGATCTTCTTTTATTTCCCGACTGATATTTCTTTCAGTCTCCTTTAATTGACTTTGTAGTTGAGCTATCATCTGATCTTTCTGCTGCAACATAGTTCTCAAATTACCCACAGAGTATAAATTTGTCGATGCTAAGGCTCCCATTGTACCTTCTATTTATGTAGTGAATTCCCCCTCTTCAAGTTTTTGTCCATCTACAATGATATTGTGCTTTTTTATCATCATGTTTCCTCTTGGATGTATTTCCTGTTTCAGGACAACCTTCCTCTTTTTACTGAAAAAGTAATTAGAGGAAGGAATCTCATCCCTAGAAACAGGCTCAAGATCACTAACATATAGAGATCCCCCTTGGGGGTTTCCATAGGTAGACTGTAATGGGGTCAAATAAGTAATGGGACTTCCAAGTTCCGTCGATGTTGTTCCTCCTACTTTTTTTGGAAAATACTCAGGGATTTCTGGGTATGTTTCCAACTCCTTTCCTTTCCCTGCCTCTGATTTTTCTGTCTAAGGAACTTCTATTTCTTGTGAAGGCATTTCAATCTCCTTCATTTTTCCCTTTGTATTTGCTTTATCCTGTACATTTGTTTCAAAACCTGGGGGAGCCCTTCCTTCTCTAGAGGAGGGGTCGTGGATTCACCCTACAAAATATTTGGCAAACAACTTCACCTCTGACTTTGGAAGGACATGAAACCAGTCTGTAAGTCGGGTGATAAGGGTCACACCCTATTCAATACCTCCTCATAGGTTTTAACCTCTTTGAATATATCATCATAAACAGACTTTTCATGTTCATAAAATTTCATATTGCAGTGCATCAAATGTCTATTTACTAATTGATGAGGGTCATGCTTTTTGTGTTCGATATCTACTAGTTTAACCTCTTCTAGTGCTTCGTCTTCCACTTTAGAATGGACTAGGTTTAGCAATGAAAATTTCCTAATATGTACAGGAAATATTGGCCAGGACTTCTTTTGAGCTGCGTTTATCTCTATTCCAATACCACCTTTCACTATTTGGTGTGCTACTTCATTCAATACTAGTCTGTCCGGGAGGAATTTTGAAAGTGCATGAGGGGGGATTGAGCACTCATAAACCCTAATGTAAGAGAAGTTTTCATCAATGAACCAGTCGACTATTTCTTTAAGGTTTTCTAAGACTGGCTCAGAAATGCGAGGGGGTTCACAGACATAAAACATTTTATGCATTGAAATTACTATGAAATGACGAATTTCGTAAAACACGTTCTTAGCATTTTCTTCCCATAGCACAGAGTGATACTCGTGAATGGGTTCAGGGCAGGTTATGTTCCAACTCCAATTCATCAGGGGAAATGGAGTCACAAAGTAGATTGTGTCCATGATGTACGTCGACGTGTAAAAGTCCACTGGCTGACCTTTAGATCTTGCAACTTTGTAATTTGAAACCTTTTGAGCTAGGTTATCAGAGAAAATCTTGCTCTAGTTAAAAATGTATCCTTCTGATGCTTCTTCTAAAAAGGGTACCCAATCCATAGGAAAATGACAGGGGTTATTTTTATCGAAGAGTCTACACATCATAATGGCTACATAGACCATGTATTCATTCAAAGATGTTGTGGCATAAATTCCATGAGTATCGGCCCTAAATTTTGATGAACTTCTCCACCATTCTCTGATTAAATTGGGATATGTTCGGTCTGCCTCAGTACACTTCTTCATTTGAAATTTAGCTATAAATGCATCATTATAAATGTACTTACGATTTGGTGAGAGTTTGTACATTACTTGTATATGCTTTGGCCTGAATGAGCCGACAACGACCGCTTGATCATTTAAAATGCTTCTTGTCAGGATATCAACCTTCTCCAAGGCCTAATTGATCATGTTGTTGTATGCCATAAGCCGAGGGTGTGTTGCGATATTATGAAGCTTCGATTCTGCTATATCCCGAAAGTGATTGTCAGAATCAATCGGAGAATTTTTTATTTCGTAATCCAGGAATTCATAGATTTGTGTCCAGGATTTAATTTAGTCGATGGCATGCGGTGTAGTGTTAGATATGATATCTCATTATGGGTTAGGCATCTCCTTTGTATCTTCACTCTTCTTTGGTGCTTTCTTTGGCGCCATAACTTTATGTTAGAAGGAAAACCTGTCACAGGAAAGAAGCGTATGAGCTTGGCTAAATGCAAATTACCTTTGAAGGATAGAACAAGCATAGGTTTTGGAACACAGATTTTTAGTTCTCCTTAAACTTGTTTTATGACAAAAATACCGACGCAGATGACCTGTAATCAATTACATTTAATGCAAAAAATATTTATGAGATACATGCAACATTTATCAGTTATCTGTTTATTAATAAGGCTGTATTCCGGCAATCTTAGATTCAAAATTCAAAAGATTTCATTCAACGGTACTGAAAATAAGAAAAGACCTAAGAAGTTTAATTACCATTAATCATGCTTCTAAAACAGAGTTAATTCAATCTAAACATAGATTTTGAGTCGAGACTTCGTGTTTCGGGAATTCGGGGATCATGTTGACAAGTGGTATGTTATCGCTAAACCCCGATTCCCGAAAGTGCGAAATCACGATAATATTAAATTAATCCTTAACTTCCGTATTAGTGAAATAATTAATCAGGATTTAAAATAAACTTCCATTCTTTCAGGGTTTCGGGGATCATGGATACATGAGGTATGTCATCGATAAACCCCGATTCCTGAAATTGCGAAATCACGATAAGATTAAAATAGGCCTTAAATTTTGTATTAATAAATTAATTAATCGTGATTAAACTAACTTTCATTCTTTCAGGAAATCGGGGATCAAGATTTCGTGATTCAATATGTAAGGAAAACACAT
>SNQJ01S0010822.1:49759-59893 GCA_010110895.2 Picea sitchensis | reverse complement strand
AATTAAAAACATTTTAATTTTCCGTCTTTTATTATTTAAAGAAAAAATCTTGTCGAGACTTTGGAACCGGGATTTTGGAAATGATAGCGAGGGTTATGCTTTAGGAAAAGCTGAAATTCGAAAAAGGAAGGTTTTAGTCTTAAAGATAAAAAAAAAATTGAAAAGGTTTCAACATAGGCTCTAATTGGGGACCTCGTCTCCTTGTGGGACAAGGAGAATGAGTAGACTTAGTGCCTTTATTGGGTTAATGGAGTCAAAGGATTCTTTCTGCAGAACTTTGCTCAAGGATGGGATACAGAGGGAAAAAGAGATTTCGTCTTTACTTCTGAAAATCTTTTCAAAACTCCCATGTGTTGTAAACTCAGCTGCAGCCCCATTCATGATCTTCTCCTTCTCGCTACTGAATTTAAGTTTTCTTTAAGATAATCAAAACAATCCTATGAAATCCAACAGTTCTTGCGGCTTTTGGCTTGCATCAAATGAAGTAAAATTCATGTTTTTAATCGGGGAGCCCTGTCTGGACTTGTGATGCAGATCCGGTTTCGAAAAGGCTGGTAACCAAAGTAGAGTGAAATTTACGTATGATAGCCTTACAGATACCTCAGATATTGATTCACTGCCAGTGAGCCTGTTCAATACCCCGGTGAAGTTGTAATGATTCCAAGCCAAAATTTTCACTGGGAATCACTAACTACCACTTATTTGTTTGATGTGCAGGTGTCTATTGAAGTTACCAGTTATTTTAATGATGTTTATACCAGATTCATCAGCACACACAATATCACAATATAATCAAGATATAGAAAACACAAGCATAGATCTAACCTTTATTATAGAAGCATGAATCAGATACAATAGAAAGAGCAGATCTGGGAGAATCCTCAGATGGATCCAATAGATAACAAGTATGAGTTGCTAAAAAATTCTCCCATTGATACAAAACAAGCCTCTAAAGGCTGAATAAGAAATGAAGATCAATAGAAGAAGATCTGACTGCCAAACCCTCCAGCTGAAGAATGCCACACTCCGGTAGAAGGTTGAAACCCTCAATAAATCGATCCCACTGAAAGAAGACTCCAAATGAGACCAAACTCGGCCAGATGATAGATCAGGGTGATAAGATCACCCCCCTGAAATCTCAAGTTGAACGTCCAAGGCAAACTCCTCCAAACTCTGAATCTTCTACTAAATCTGTGCCCTCCTGGATGCCTGGAACCCTAGGTGATTCGACCCCGATGAGAAAAGCCTCCAAATACCTTGAAACTTCCCAGGAATGTAGATCGGGCTATGAGAACCCTGCAGGAGAAGTTTCAGACTCAGATTCTAGGTGAAGCTCTCTAGATCTAAGATTTACTGAATCATAGTACGCCCCCTTTGCCTCCAAGACATCCCAATCTGAAGCTAAATATCTAATGGTGATAAATCTCCAGAAAAACCCTCAAAATGATGGTGGTGCCCCTGCAAGTAAAACCCAAGTGTCGGAATGGCCACAGGCTCTCCTGATAAGCTGGATTGAACCCTTCTGTAGATGATGGTGTGCCCTTGCTGGAAACACAAGAACAGTACGACCCTGCTACCTTCTGAAGCGCTAGATGGAAATATGCTGAGAATAGAATGGTGTGGAGGAGTCTTTCATCCCTGAGACCAAGCTGTGGAACAAAGTGAGTGGGTATTTCACCACTGAGTTGCTCACAAGGGTTTTTATAGAAAAACCCCCAAACTGAATGCTCAAGAGAAATAAAAAGCAATATACCAAATCTAGAATGACTAATAAGTGTGCCCCAGCCTCTTACTTATTCTTTTCCTTCTAATTATTTGTTGAGTTAGGTTAACTCCTAGGGTTAGCTTCTATTCTTTTATTGAGTTATCTTTTAATCCTTTTATCTTTTTCTTTCTTAAGTCAACTTAAAAATATAAATTTAGTTTAGTTGACTTTCCCCCTCAGTGTGAGACTATGACCTAGTGGGGGTGCCAAGGCCACTAAGTCTCCTCATCACCTCTCTATTAAGAAGTGGGGTACATTACAGTCTCCCCTTATTGAAATTGCTTGTCCTCAATCAATTCCAAACCTGTTTCTCTTACCACATGCTCCTTTTCCCATGTGGCATCCTCAATGGGTAAATCCTTCCATTTAATCAGGTACTCTTTGATGCTTCGGTTTCTGAGCCTTTTCTCTCAGGCCTCTAATATCTCCTCTGGAATCAAAACAAGATGTACTTCCTCATCTAAGGGATGTAATACCTCAATGGGTCTGATGTGTTGGCCGAGAGATTTATTAAGGTAGCAGACATGGAAAACATTGTGTATTTTTCTACCCAGTGGAAGCTCCAACTCGTAAGATACAACCCCTATCTTCCTTCTAACTCTATAGGGTCCAAAGAAATGTGGCTATAGTTTGTCTGCTCCGCTCCTTTTTATGGAAGCCTTCATGTATGGTTGCAGTCTTAAGTAGACCAGATCCCCAACCTCAAAAGTATGATCCACTATGTGCTTGTCTTCTTGGACCTTTTGCTAGTTTTGTGCTCTCTGTAGATGATCCTTCAGCTCCTTGAGAATGTCTTGGCTCTGTTGTATCCAATCCTATACCATAGGTGCCCTACTGTCATCAAAAGAAATCTCCCCAAAGGATAGAGGATCATAGCCATACAAGGCCCTGAATGGTGACATGCTTATGGATGTATGTTGTGTTGTGTTGTAGCAGTACTCTCCCAAGTGCAACCATTTGGCCCACGCTTTCTGTTGTCCTGCCACATAATTTCTGAGGTAGCCTTCCACCCACTTGTTGATGATTTTTTTCTTTCCGTCTGTCTGAGGGTGATAGCTGGTGCTAGGGGTCAAGGCTGTACCAACCAACCTGAATAATTCCTGCCATAATGTACTCATGAACCTGCTATCCCTGTCGTTGACAATGGTCTTGGGTAGGCCGTGCAACCTGAAGATTTCCCTGAAGAATAGTTTGGCCACCTATGCTACACTGAAGTCAATTTCTATGGCGAAGAAGTGTGCGAAATTTTTCAACCTGTTCACTAATACAAATATGCAGTCCTTCCCTTGTGTCTTTGGCAGCCCGGTGATGAAATCCATGGATATGCTCTCCCATTTGTGCTTCGGAATGGGTAGGGGTTGTAGTAATCCCGCTGGGTGCGTGTGCTCATCTTTGTTCACCTGACATGTAGTACACTCCTTGACATGCTTAATCACATCCTCCTTGAGGCCCTTCCATGAGAACCTCTCTCTTTCCTACCTGTACGTCTTGTTGATTCCCTAATGACCTGCCATTGGTGAGTCATGGTATGCATGTAATATCTTAGCCTTGAAGGCCGATTCAGGAACCAAAAAGATATGGTCCTTATAGTAGATGAGATCATTCATAACCTTGAAATTATCATCTTATATCTGCCCATCCAATAGATGGCATGCAAACTGATCTTTTTTCATACTCCATCGCCAGATGGTCTTTCCATTCAACTGACACCCCGACCATGGCAAAGATGGATGGCCTCTTGGATAATGCATTAGCCACCAAGTTGTTCTTCCCTTTCACAAATTCAATGTCAAAGTCATAGGCCTATATTCTACTTACCCATTTTTGTTGCCTCTCATTCAAATCCTTCTGCTCCAATAGATATTTGAGACTGCTATGATCTGACTTGACTACAAACCGGGAACCAACCAAGTATTGCCAAAATTTGGCTAGTGCATGCATGATAGCTAGCATTTCTTTGTCATAAATGTTGTAGGTAGCTTGGGATCCTTGAGTTTCTGACTCTCATAGGCAAGAGGGTGCCTCTTCTGCATCAGTACGATCTGTATTCCTTCCCCAGAGGCATCACACTCCAAGTTAAAAGGGAGACTGAAATCTGGAAGGGCTAAGACTAGGCACGTATGCATCACTTCCTTCATCTTTTCCATCATTATTTGAGCCTCCTCGTCCCACTTGAAGGCTCCTTTCTTAGTCAAAGCAGTCAAAGGTGCACATAGCTGAGAAAATCCTTTGACAAACTTCTTGTAATACGTGAACATACCCATAAATCCTCTCAATTCTGTGAGTGTCTTAGGAGTAGGCCATTCCATGATGGCTTGTATTTTCTCCTAATGTACATGTACCCCCTTTGCCCCAATGATGTGTCCTAAATAGAGCACCTTTGTCATTCCAAACTCACATTTGGACTCCTTTGCATACAGTGATCGTTCCTCCATGATTGACAAAATCTGATCCACATGTCTGAGATGTTCCTCCCAGGTCTTGTTGTAGATAAGTAAGTCATCAAAAAATACCAGCAGGTACTTCCTCAGCTGCTTGTTGAACACATCATTCATACATGATTGGAACGTAGCAGGGGCATTGGTTAAGCCAAAGGGCATCACCAAAAAATCATAATGGTCATAGTGACATCTAAAAGTTGTTTTTGAGATGTCTTCCTCCCTCATCTTGATCTGATGGTAACCAGAGTGAAGTTCAATCTTAGTGAAGTAGATGGCCCCATGCAATTCGTCCAACAGTTCATCAATCCTTGGTATCGAATACTTGTTTTTTATGGTATTTTTATTCAAAGCCCTGAAGTCAATGCACATCCTCATAGTGCCATCTTTCTTCTTCACCAGCACTACTGAAGAAGCAAAAGGGCTATTGTTGGGCCTGGTGTGCCCCATGTCCATAAGTTCCTTGATGGCCTTCTCTATCTCATATTTGTACTTCTTGGGATGTCTATATGGTGTGGTGAAAACTGGTTTGTCCCCTTCCTCTAGCTCAATAATGTGCTCAAACCCCCTATCTGGTGGTACCCCTGGAGGAATAGGCCCAAACACCTTGTGGTTTCTGTCAAGGATTTATTTGATCTCTGGGGTGTAGCGAACCTTGCCATGTTCATCCATACTTGTCACAACCCTGCATTTGGTTGCGTATACTATCTCATATCTTTGGAATATGGCCTCCATCCTCTTCATTGTGACTACCTTTGTAACATTCCCTGTCATGCCCCGAAGCACTACCTTTCATCCACCCTCCTCTATGAATGACATTTCCATAGTTTTCTAGTTGGTGGTGATAGGCCCCAATGTGCCGAGCCACTGAACCCCTAGGATGATGTTGGTATTCAGAAGGTCCATGACACAGACATCCTGTGTTAGCTCATGTCTACCCAAGGTAAGCTTCATGCCCAGAATGTATCTGTCGCAAGGCATAGTGCCTCCACCTGCTACCTCCACCTTGAATCCTTCAAATTCTACTATGGGTATGTATCTCCTTTTCAATAAGGCAGAATCAATGAAGTTGTGGGAAGCTCCTCCATCAATCAAAACCGAAACCCTATGTCCCTGCAAGGCCCTCCTCATTTGAAAGGTGTTATACTTTGGCACTCCACTGATAGATGCCAAGGTGGCCATAATGTCATGTCCTGTGATCTGCTCCTCTTATGTCTCAATGGTATCGACCTCCATGTTTTGTATCTGGACAATCTCCTCTTCCTCTTCATTGTCTAAGGTGACCTCAATGTAATGCACATGAACACGGCCCATGCATTTGTGTACTAGGTTCCATGGTTCTTTATAAGTGAAGCAAAGTTGTTTCCTTCTCAATTCCCTCCTAGTGTTTTCATCTACTCTGCCATGACCCTTGTCAAATCCCCTTGGGTCACGTCCTCCCAGATGCAATGGAGGCCTTTGATCTCTTCCACCATTGTTAAGAGGTGGTCTGGGTATGAATTTAGGTTTAGCAGCTGGACCCAAATCCCTCGTCTTCCAAATAGCCTCTTGTAGGTTGGTAGGCTTGAAGGCCTTTACCCAACCCTTCAAGGGTTCCATCAACCCTTCTATGAAAAGCATCATGAGCCTGGTTGGGGACATATCTTGGACCATCACTTCCAACCTCTAAAATTCATTAATATATGCCTCAGCCTTACCTATTTGCTTGAGTTGGGTGAGCTCCTGGAAATGTAGCTCAGGATCTCCTTGATCAAATATACCAATGAGCCTCTGAGTGAATTCTGTATAGAACACAATCTGATTGTGGCCGAGTGTGGTGAGTCCATGAAACCACCAGTCATAAGCCTTTCCATCCAAGTACATAGTGGCAAACTTGATGGCCTCCATTTCCCTCATGGGGTTGAGCTGCAAGTAGGTATCTAGCTTTTGCACCCAAGATTGTGTTGTCATCTTGGTCGTACCATCAAAGTATGGAATCTCTATCTTCCTTGCTCTTTGTTCAAACTCAAAACTTCCCCTATGGTTCATCCTAGGTTGATTTCTGAACCTGAGTTGGCAATACTGATCTAGGGACATCTGTCTTTGGACCCTCATATCCAAACTGTAGTACTCCTTGGTACTCCTTGCAAATTATTCCACAAAGTCTTCAACCTATTCCTGTTGCCCTTGCTCATCTGTGAATGTGGGCATGTATGATCTAAGGTTAGCTCTGCTACCTAAATGTCAGCCTAGATGTTCATCTGTGAATGTGAGCATGTATGGCCTAGGATTGACCCTACTACCCATCTGACCCTGGGATGTGCCACCTCCCAGACTTCCTTCGGATCTGGGGGCTTTCTCCAGGTTATATCTGATCTCCTCATGGACTCCACCAGATCCACCAACCTCCTTATTTCCATATGTATCAGGGTCCTTCCCTTGATGGGTCACTTGCATCAGAAGTTCAGTTATCCGAGATTGATTCGTGTTCATCAGTTGTAGGTTATCGTCAACCTTCTTCAAAGTTTCAAAAATTTTGGCATGTCCCCTTCTATTGTTTTCCTGGTACTCATCTAAGTGTTGGACCAACGTGCTTTCTATGCAGTTTATGGTTTCCTAGAACTTATCAAATTCGGCTGCTAAGAAGGCCAATCCTTGAGGCTCACAGTCATCTCCTGACCCTTCCATTTTGGCCTCTGTTTCACTGTTGGGTTTCTTCCTCCGACCCATAAAGATTCCACTGTACCTCTGCATGCATCGATCCCTCCACAGGTTTGGAGTATCGAAGCTCTGATACCACTGTAATGATCCCAAGCCAAAATTTTCGCTGGGAATCACTAACTACCACTTATTTATTTGATGTGTAGGTGTCTATTGAAGTTACCAGTTATTTTAATGATGTTTATACCAGATTCATCAGCACACACAAGATCACAATATAATCAAGATATAGAAAACACAAGCATAGATCTGACCTTTATTATAGAAGCATGAATCATATACAATAGAAAGAGAAGATCTGGGAGAATCCTCAGATGGATCCAATAGATAACAAGTGTGAGCTACTACAAAATGCTCCCACTGATACAAAACAAGCCTCCAAAGGATTAATAAGAAATGAAGATCAATACAAGCAGATCTAACTGCCAAACCCTCTAGCTGAAGAATGCCACACTCCAGTAGAAGGATGAAACCCTTAATAAATCGATCCCACTGAAAGAAGAATCCAAATAACACCAAACTTGGCCAGATGATAGATCAGGGTGATAGGATCAACCCCCTGAAATCTCAAGTTGAACGTCCAAGGCAAACTCCTCCAAACTCTGAATATTCTACTGAATCTACGCCCTCCTGGATGCCTGGAACCCTAGGTGATTTGGCCTTGATGATAAAAGACTCCAAATACCCTGAAACTTCCCAGGAATGTAGATCAGGCTATGAGAACCCTGTAGGAGAAGTTTCAGAAACAGATTCTAGGTGAAGCTCTCTAGATCTGAGATTTACTGAATCATAGGATGCCCCCTTTGCCTCCAAGACGTCCCAATCTGATGCTAAATATATAATGGTGATAACTCTCCAGAAAATCCCTCAAAATGATGGTGGTGCCTCTGCAAGTAAAACCCAAGTGTCAGAATGGCTACAGGATCTCCTGATAAGCTGGATCGAACCCTTCTCTAGATCATGGTGTGCCCTTGCTGGAAACACAAGAACAGTACGACCCTGCTACCTTCTGAAGCACTAGATGGAAATATGATGAGAATAGAATGGTGTGGAGGAGTCTTTCATCCCTGAGACCAAGCTGTGGAACAAGGTGAGTGGGTATTTCACCACTGAGTTGCTCACAAGGATTTGTACAACAAAACCCCCAAAATGAATGCTCAAGAGCAATAACAAGCAATATGCCAAATCCAGAATGACTAATAGGTGCACCCAAGCCTCTTGCTTATACTTTTCCTTCTAATTCTCTGTTGAGTTAAGTTAACTCATAGGGTTAGCTTCTATTCTTCTGTTGAGTTATCTTTTACTCCCTTTATCTTTTTCTTTCTTAAGTCAACTTAAAAATATAACTTTAGTTTAGTTGACTTTCCTCCTCAGTGTGAGAGTATGACCTAGTGGGGGTGCCAAGGCCACTAAGTCTCCTCATCACCTCTCTATCAAGAGGTGGGGGACATTACAGAAGTTATCTGTCCCTTTTTATTGAATTTTTTTTCACCACTTCGAATCATAATTATGCATTTAAATGTTGAGACGAGGGCAATCATTTAAATGAATTTCCTTTCATCATCTTTTTGGACTAGATGGGGGAAATCAAATATGAATTTCCTTTCACCATCTGTCTTATATTTTACTTTTTGAACACAAAGTGGGGGCAATCAGTTGTACTAAGTATACCAGGGATGGTATCTATATTAAATTTGCAGTGGAGGTCTATCAACTTGTTTTGATTACTCCAGACCAACCTTCTCTTAACTTTCAAAGAACCATAGCCCGCAGGGAAAATGGGAAACATTAATTCCGGGGGTCTTCCTTCTAGCAAGCCTCAATCCTTAGAAACTATTAAGAAGCCTAGGAGAGTTAGGATCAGCCTACGCATAACTTCATTTAGTCGGAGAGTGAGGAGTTATGAGGATTGGATTAACTTTTAAGATTTGTTTTCCAGCTTCTAAAGCTAAGATGTAATCTATTCTCCCTCTGTGGGAAACCCTAAAATATGCTTGGTTTTTTAAGAAGGAAAAACTGAGGGTAGAGAGGGGCGACGGAGAAAGACTTGGAAATCAAAAAATAGGGGTCCTGGATTAAACCCAACTCTTGGAACTCTTTCTCGGAGATGCTTTTCTCTCTCTTCTTATTTTAATTACCTCTTATCTTTATCTAGGTGAAACTCTTAGGACTCAGAGTAAGCACTTGTTCTTTTAGTGACATATCACACTTACAAGACTATCACTGCATTTTAGAAACCTTTGTTTGAAAAATAGACTTCTCTGGAATTCACACCTTCGCCTTACCATTTTCATTCTCTTTTGAAATAATGGAAAATATTTTCTATCACCTTTTTTCAGCGAATTTATCTTCTAATATATGTCCGTCTGTTTGCTCCTTTCACTTGTTTGGGCTGCAAGCCAGGATCCTATAAAGGAACAATACAAAGAGTATCATGGTTTTTAAAAGAATTGAATACATTGAAAATTTTGTATCTCCACTTCTTGAAAAAACATTAACCTACTTTTTTCTTTTTTTTTTAACAAAAGTAGACTTACTAAAGAAAATTCTGAAATAAAAAAGAAAAAACAAACTGATATATACAGTGGGAATTTTGGAAACAAATTATTCTATATAGTGTTTTAAATAACGCCCGTTGATAGGGGCGTTGAGGATTTTACCATCCAAATTCTCTAACAGAAACAATTTTTTTCCTTTAGGAGTTGTAACCTTGAATGCTTTGTACCAGATGTGATCGAATTTACCATGTTTTTTCGAGTCTTCCTTCCTAGCATCCCATTTTAAAACAAAATCTCCAGGGAGAAAATCTTTGTCTTTGGCCTTACGATCGAATAGTGCTTTCATGTCGTCCTAGTATTTCTGCAACCTTTCGTCCACTTCGGCCATGTGTTGTTGGACTTCAATCAACTGGTTTACTCTTCTTGTAACATGATTTGATTCTTCCTTCTCAACTTGTCAAAGTTTCATTACGGGAAGCACTAGATTTATAGGTAATACTACATCGGTCCCGTACACCATTTGGAAAGGAGAAGTGTCGATAGACTTTTTCGTGCCTATCCAATTTGCCCACAAAGCGTATTTTAAATGTACATGCCACGATTTCTTGTTTTCGCTCAACACTTTCTTAATTATATTGATTAATATTTTGTTTGAAGACTCGGCCAACCCATTTTCCTGGGGGTAATTGTTGGAAAGTGTTATGCTTGTCATTGATGGCAAGTACAACAGTGA
>SNQJ01S0010822.1:16630-42616 GCA_010110895.2 Picea sitchensis | reverse complement strand
TTCCTCATGAAATATCTGTCTCTGTGTTTCTCTTATGTATGAATGATGCTGAATATGCCATTGTTTATTCCCCTGCATTATTGTGATCATCATTTAGTGACTCGGAAAAGAGTTTAAAAGAAGCATAATTGTTTAAGCACGGTGACAACTGATTCACCCCCCCCTCTCAGTTGACTAACAGTAATATGCCATGGAATGACAAAGCACAATATTATTCTTTTGGAAAAAACTGACCATAGCCATAGATTTAAAATCCTGTGCCTTATCTGTGACTATCTTTTGGGGGTAGCCAAATATAGACAAAATGTTCTCTTCTAAGAAATGTGTTACCACTGAATCTGTAGCCCTTCTAGTTGGAATAGCTTCCACCCATTTGGTGAAGTAATCTATAGCAGTCATGATCCATCTATGTTGAGCGTTAGAATGAGGATTAATTTCACCTATGAAATCTAATCCCCATTGCTGAAAAGGAGCTTCTGTTTTGACCGGAACCAATGGCATTGCTGGGAGTTTATGCTTGTTTGCGAACAACTGGCAAGGGTTGCAAGCTCAGACCTTGGCTTTGATGTCTAAGAAGATTTTGGGATAATAATATCCTGCCCTAAGGATCTTATAAACCATTTCCCTCCAGGCATGATGTCGTCCACACACTCCTTCGTGAAATTGGCTTATGGCCTTCTTTGTTTCTAATTCGACCAAACAAACCAACATGAATCCAAGTGGGTCCTTCCAATACAATTGTCTTTCGGATATATAGTATTTGACTGCATGCAGCTTCAACGTTCTGGATTTAGATGGGGGTAATTCACTCAAGCACTTCAAGGTCAACAGGTAGGACACTATGTATTTATACCAATCTAATGAAGCAAACTTCTCTTTGATTCTGATTTCATTTATTTGTTCATCAAGCTCGTTCATGTCCTCACACTCTTCACCTCCCTGTAAGCCATTTATTCCAAGAGATCTGAAATTTGATTCAGCTAAGAGTTTAGCTAAACCTTTCCCCTTCACTAGTCTCGTTGGTTTTATCTCCAAGTCAAATTCTTGAATTTTGGCAAGCGACCATCCTCTTTTGCCATCACTGTCGGACTGAACCAAAATGTCTTTTACGGAGCTAGTGGGTATGTACGCAATTACCTTGGAATGAAACACATAGGTTCGAAAAGCCTTTAATGCCTTCACCATAGAATATGCTTGTTTTTCCATTATATTATATCTAAGTTCGATGTCTCTAAGACTTTTATAAAAAAGGCTATCGGTTGCTCGAAACCTTCTTCATTTTTTTGGAGTACCGCGACAAGTGTGTGCTCGGAGGCGAATGAGAAAATAAGAAAATCCTTTAGATAATCAGGGATTTCTAGTACGCATGCCTCGCTTATAACCTTCTTGATGCGTGCAAACGATGCTTTAGATTCTGCTGTCCATTTCACTTCATTGTTTTCTTTAGCATATCTGTGATTAATTTCACGATTTCAACAAAGTTTGGAATAAATCTCCTCAAAAAATTTATTTTTCCTAAGAATGACTGAATCTCTTTTACATTCCTAGGGATATTTATTGTGTCTATGGCTTCAACTCTTTTAGGATCAATTTCAATTATGTCTCGAGACACAATATGGCCCAAAATTTTACCTTCTTACATAACAAAGTGAAACTTTTTGGGGTTTAAAGACAAACTAAACATGTGGCATTTCTCAAACATCTGCTTGAGATGTATCAGATGATCTTCATCAGATTTAGAAAAGATGGTTAGCTCATCAAGATATATAACCACAAATTTGTCTCTTTCGCCAATGAAAGTGATATCCGTAGCACATTGGAAAGTAGCACCTGCATTCATTAAACCAAAAGCAATCTAGTCATACATAAATGTACCCCAAGGGGTGGTGAAGGCTGTTTTTTCTTTATCATGTTCGCAAACGACAATTTGATTGTACCCAAAAAACCCATCGATCATCGACATCTTATTTTCCCCAACTACTTTTTATAAAATTTGATCCATTTTGGGTAGGGGGTAATTGTCTTTGAGGTAGGACTTATTTAGATTTCTGAAATCGACACATAGTCTAATTTCCTTGTTTTTCTTTCTAACCGGGACCAGTTTTTCTACCCAATCGGAGTATCTCAGTGGTACGATTATTTTTTCATCCAGGAGCTTTTTGACTTCCCTTTTGATCACGGGCAATAAAATAGGATTGATTTGTCTAAGTTTTTGTCTAAAGGGTTTGACACCAGGCTTCAGGGGTATCTTATGTTCCATCTGTGGTGTCATAGGTTCTCAGCTCTTCATATGACCAAGCGAAAATGTCCCTATACTTTCTAAGCAACTCCGAGTATTTACTTTTGGTTTCTGGGGATAGATACTTGCATAGTTTCACCAATCCAGGGTTTTCTTTAGTACCTATGTCATAGTCCTCAACCTCTTCAGGTTGAGGCTGTAGAGTGGGTCTTGAAGGGATATCATCTTGATTGAATAATCTTTCTAAGGGAATCAGGCCCTTGGGGATCTGGTTATTTTTAAGGACGACCATTCGGTGATTCATGATCTTATCGTGGAACTCTTGAGGATCCTCCCCTTCTTGCATGATCCAAATAGGATCATTTTGGTTTTCTTGGTCAGCATGCATTTTGGAAAACTCGTCTATTGATTCTAAAAATTAGCGAAGCTGTTCATCATCCTCAAAGAATTGCCAATGCTATATGTTATTTGGTATAGAAGTTCGGTGCCTCATTTGTATGTGGTACTTAACTTTAAACGTGGTGGGAGGTGTGAATGTTGAGGCTGCTTTGGCTAACGCATCAACCTATTGGTTTTCAATTCTTGGAATGAAATGAACCTTGACAAAGGAGAATAAATTGTTGATCAGATCCCAGACACAATTCCTGTAGGACCTCAACCTAGGATGTTTGTCCTGGTATTGTCGATTTACCTATTTTATGATTAGCTCAGCGTCACTAAAGACTTCGAGGTTTTTTATTTTCATTCTCCTAGAGGCTTCTAACCCTAACAATAAGGATTCATACTCAAATACATTATTTGTGCAGTCCACATTCCACCGTATCCTATAAGAAAAGGGGATTACAAATTGATCATTAGGAGCCACAAGGAGTGCCCCTTCTCTAGCCCCAAAGTAGGATGAAGCACCATAAAAAAACATCTTCCATACACCAATGCTATATACATCTTTTTTAATTTTTTCTTTTTCTGTTTTTTCTTCTGTACAACTTTCGTCTATACCTACATAAATATCGTCATCAATGGATAAGATACAACTACCTAAATCTTGATCAACAATATATACAGGGTGGTTATTTGGGTTATGTGAATGACCTACTGTGAAAGCCAATCTAGTTTCTCTATATAAGTGCATGTACCATCCTCCAAAAATTGGAATCGTAGCATATGTCATGTCAATTTGGAGAGATCCTCCAATCTTGACACCCCATGACCTAGATAAAAGCATACCATATTTTGGAGGGATATCGGCAACCACTACGTCCATAAGAATGTTTTTTGTGGTTATTTGTGCCAGACTTACCACTAGGTCTTTAATCATGCCTATGCATTTGACTTTTCTTGAATCAAATGAATATAAGTCTCCATAAGGCCTAGTGATTTCGAGACCTAATTTATCGATAATGGCTTTAGGAATCACATTGTGGGATGCTCCATAATATAACATGCAGTTATGGAGTAGGTGGTCGAACAAGGTTAACGTGATATAGAAGGGGGTAACAGTGTCTCTCGCACCTTCGAAATGCGGACCAAAAACTATGTTCGGCTTGTCATCTTCTAAGTTGATGACATCGGCTTGGCTTTCGTCTTCTGAAAAGCTAATCATCTTGGCAATTTGTTTTCTGTATATGGGATTTTTAGCCAATTCAACAAGTGGTATAGGGATTTTGATTTTGTTTATTTCGTTTTCCAGACTAAAATTTCCTAGGGCCTTGTCGCTCTCTATGTTTGGGGCCTCCATTCCTTTCTTTTCATCTTTTCTTTGTGGTGCGGATTTGGTTTCACTCACAAGGACCTGTGTTTTCATGGTGGGTGTTCCTACTAACTTTAAATTGACAGGTTTCCTGTCAATGGTGTGGGGTTTTGCAGTCTGTTTCTCAGCACCTTAGGAGTTGATTCATCATTTTCTCCCCTAGGCAAGATCTTATTTGTTGGGGCGGTTGGAAAAATCTTGTTCCTAGGTCTTAAATTGTATTTCTCATGTATTTCAGCTATAATATCATCTGCGATACCCTGATAGGACAAATCTTCAGAAGTATCATTGCTAACATCGTCTTTCGGTCTAATTTCTTTATTTAAGGAGTTTTCGTAATCTTGTCTTGATAAATAGGGTGATTTACTATCGTTGCCAAGATTATTTATATCCTCATCTAACTCTTCAAAATCTTCTAGGTCTTCTTCTCCAATGAAGTTTTCACTTTTGAAGGGGGTTGGGATTTTTTTATCCTCATTCTTAATTATTTTGTGTGGAGCCTATGGATCAGGATTCCTTCTAAAATCCTTCCTAGGAAAATTATCCTTTTTTTATTTATCTAGTTCCAAATTTGAGATTGTATTTGACAGTTGTCTAATTACCTTAGCCATCTCGTCTATTTTATCTCCCGAGGATTTCCCTGATCCTGAGGGTCCACCTTGTTCTTTGAATTTCTTATTTTCTTTGTTCCCAGTTTCTATTTTTTCTTTTAATTTCCCTGATGCCATCATGTTCGATTCGATCTCTAGAGAATCATCTTGCATTTTCATGAGATCTGTTGATCTCCTTTCTCTCAATAATAGAGTGAAATCAGGATCAAAGGCTCCAGCGAAAGTCACCTTTGTTGCGGGTTGAGAAGGTTTGACCTCGACCGAGATTTTATTATACAACTTGTTAAATCTTTGCATGAACTCTAGAACAGATTCTGAGTTTTTATTTCTAAGGGCTCTGGATTCAATTAGGTAATAGAGGTGGTCCTTCCTCTCCCCCCATTGTCTGATAAAAGCGTTTTCATGTTTTTCGTAAGACCTTAGAGATCCTAGAGCTAAGGCTCGGAACCAGGTCCTCACCTGTCCTCCGAAAGTCTGAACGAGGAATCTAGAATAGACATCTTCGTGTTCGATTCCAAGGATGTCGACAAATTGGTCAAAGCAATTTATGTGTTCTTGAGCGGTTAGATCTCCTTCCCCTGTATATTTGGGAAGGCTTTTCATATAATTTTCAAGAAGATCGTGTAAGGGAACTGGGAGCAAAAGGGGGGCATATTTGGCAGCTACCTTAACAAAGATTCTAGGAAGCGGTGCTTGGCCACGTACTGGTCCTCCTAGGGCACCACCCCTAGCTCATGCACCTCTGTGTGCAGTCATTGATGAATTTGAGGCTAAATCATAGAATGTGTGAGGAGAAGGCTCACATAATTTTGAGTATAAACTTCAGGAAAAAAGAACGTATCGTTTGAAACGGGAAGCAAGACAGATCTCTCAAGTGTTTCCTTAATGTTCAACTTTGTAAAATCAGGCTGACAAATAGTATGTATAGGTGAAATGATTTGTCTAAGGGATCTTCGTTTGCTTGTCTTCTTGGCGAGGTCTGCTTGTCGTCTGGGTTCTTTCTGGTGTTCTTTCGGCTAATAGCCAGTTTACTTATTGTGGAGTCACCAAGTGAAAAATAAAGGTAGCCTTAGAAGGTTTTCTATCTTTTTTCACTATCAAAGAAAGAAAGTGTCAATGTTGTTCTTCCCAGGGAAAAGTTTCATTTCTTTGATCCCCAACAATGGCACCAAAAAGATGTTGTTCTCGAGTTTATACTTTAAGGATCTAAAGTATACCATCAAGGCATCCGAAAAGATAAAGAGAATTAAAGAGTAAGAATCAATTGCGAAGGATAAATCAGAGTTGGTTTCTCAACTATCTTTGTCTAGCTTCCCATTGTTCTAGATGCTAATTCCTCTCTTAATAACTACCGACGAGCGTTCTAATTCAACCCGGGTAGTTTTTGTTTACAGGATAGTATTAAATAAGTTCAAAGCAATGCTAGTTTGATCTTGAAGTCCAGGTTCTATGTTAGGCTGTCTATTATTTGGGACAGTCATGGGGAGTAAAATTTTATTGAACTATAAAATGTTTAAAGATTTTTTTTTCTTTAGTTTTGAGGGATGAAATAGAAAAGGAATTTTGGAACTAAAAATAATACCACAATAACAGTAGAGGTTGTTTCTTGTACTTGAAACAATTTGAGAATAATGAAATAATAATAATGTAACGCTATTGAAAAGTATGAGGCTTTAATCGTGAAAGAATCTCATATCATAACAGAAGAAGGAGAGGAAAACGAGATTTCTAATGAAGTATAAAATGTAACCATCCAAATGACCTACAGGTCTTGAAAATGCTGATAGCAATCACAGAGGAAAAACTGTAAATGACTAGATGATTAAATAAATTCAAATTATAGTATAATTTTGAATTAAATTATAGATGATCATTCATTAGAAAGACATGGAAAGAAAGATGTTGAAAGATATTGAAAATAGAGTAAAGGAACACATAGCTTCAAGTTGACAGAATTTGGAATCTCTTCTGCATTATCTATATCATTGTAAATCGGAAAAATTTTAATACAATCGGCTCCCAAAAAACCAAAAGCCCCTTCTCAGTCTTATGGAATTATATTTATACATGATCACCCAAATTTTCTTTTCTGTTGGTGATTATCTAACCTCCAAAGACTAACGGTTACATGAATGAGAAATGTTGAACCACTTACATTCCTATTTTAACTTCTTTATTACTTTCAATGATGAAATTTTCAAAATAATACTTTATGTCTTCATTGATGAACTTGCTTCTTCTGTTTTAAGACAGCGAATACATTTTCCCAGAAACTGCACCAAAACTATGGGGGCTTCTGGAATATCTTTCACCTCAAATAAGAAGAACTTTCTTTGTAGTTCAGGCAGACGGTCTTCGATTATCTTTCTTGTGAACTTAATAGTTTGTAACTTCAAGTTCAGCATCACCATCCGTTTGTCAATTTGAGTAACATTGATTACCTTTATTTGTGGGATCTCTACCTGAATTTCTTTGAATCTTAGCTGATGCTTAACAATGTTAATTTCTCCTAAAAACCATGGACAGTTGTTTCTTCCAATGTTCAATGAAGTTTTCTCTAGAAGGCCAAAAATTCCTTGACAGACGTCATTAACCTCTCTGGTTATTCTCTTGTTTTCTGCGAGGTTTTCCTCCCATACCTTGGTTATTATATCACCTTTAATTTTCTCTAAAACAGATATCTTCTGAGTCTCTCCAACCTCCTATTTTATTGAAAGAGCCACTTCTTTTTGAAAAGTTGTTCTGGCTACTTTCACTTCTCTCTCTTTCAGGAGACTATTCTCCAAGGATTTACTTGTTTCCTGAAAGTAATTCTGAATAAATTCTAGATTAAAGAACACTCCCTATTGCTCTTTTTCTATCTTTATATGTATTTTCAACACCTGGGCTTGGAAGATTTCAAGCTCTACCACTTGATTTTGGATGGAACTAATCTTATTTTGTAAGTGTTTATTCATTTCTTCTTGTTGTATGACTTGTGCTTGAGTGACCTGTATCTTCAGGTTTGCTTCATCTAAGCTTGCTTTCAGTTTTTGAATCTCTTGAATGTCATTGAATCTAGCTCGTTCTAGATCTTTTTTTATTTCCCGACTGATATTTCTTTCAGTCTCCTTTAATTGACTTTGTAGCTGAGCTATCATTTGATCTTTCTACTGCAACATAGTTCTCAAATTCCCCACAGAGTATAAATTTGTCGATGCTAAGGCTCCCATTGTACCTACTATTTTTGTAGCGAATTCCCCCTCTTCAAGTTTTTGTCCATCTACAATGATGTGTTTTTTTATCATCATGTTTCCTCTTAGATGCATATCCTGTTTCAGGACAACCTTCCTCTTTTTACTGAAAAAGTAATCAGAGGAAGGAATCTCATCCCTAGAAATAGGCTCAAGATCACTAACATATAGAGCTCCCTCTTGGGGGTTTCCATAGGTAGACTGTAATGGGGTCAAAGAAGTAATGGGACTTCCAAGTTCCGTCGATGTTGTTCCTCCTACTTTTTTGGGAAAATCCTCAAGGATTTCTGGGGATGTTTCCAACTCCTTTCCTTTCCCTGCCTCTGATTTTTCTGTTTGAGGAACTTCTGTTTCTGGTGAAGGCATTTAAATCTTCTTCATTTTTCCCTTTGTATTTGCTTTATCCTGTACATCTGTTTCAAAACCTAGGGGAGGCCCTTCCTTCTCTGGAGGAGGGGTCGTGGATTCACCCTACAACATATTTGTCAAACAACTTCGCCTGTGAGTTTGGAAGGACATGAAACCAGTATGTAAGTCATGTGATAAGGCCCGTACATTGTTCAATACCTCCTCATAGGTTTTAACCTCTTTGAATATATCATCATAAACAGACTTTTCGTGTTCATAAACTTTCATATTGCAGTGCATCAAATGTCTGTTTACTAATTGATAAGGGCCATGCTTTATGTGTTTGATATCTACCAGTTTAACCTCTTCTAGTGCTTTGGCTTCCACTTTAGAATGGCCTAGGTTTAGCAATGAAAATTGCCCGATATGTACAGGGAAGATTGGCCAGGACTTCTTTTGAGCTACCTTTAAATCTATTCCAATAACACCTTTCACTATTTGGTGTGCTACTTCCCTCAATACCAGTCTGTCTGGGAGGAATTTTGGAAGTGCATGAGGGTGGATTGAGCACCCATAAACCCTAATGTAAAATAAGTTTTCATCAATTAACCAGTCGACTATTTCTTTGAGGTTTTCTGAGACTGGCTCAGAAATGCGAGGGGGTTCACAACCATAAAATATTTTATGCATTAGAATTACTATGAAATGACAAATTTCATAAAATGCATTCTTATCATTTTCTTCCCATAGCACAGAGTGATACTCATGAATGGGTTCGGGGCAGGTTATGTTCCAACTCCAATTCATCGGGGGAAATGGATTCACAAAGCATATTGCGTCCATGATGTACGCCGACATGTAAAAGGTCACTGGCTGACCTTTAGATCTTCCAACTTTGTAATTTGAAACCTCTTGAGCTAGGTTATCAGACAAAATCTTGCTCCAGTTAAAAGTGTATCCTTCTAATGCTTCTTCTAAAAAGGGTACCCAATCCGTAGGAAAATGACAGGGGTTCTTTTTCTCGAAGATTCTACACAGCATAATGGCTACATAGACCATGTATTCGTTCAAAGATATTGTGGCATAAATTCCATGAGTATCTGCCCTAAATTATGATGGACATCTCCACCATTCTCTGATTAAATCGGAATATGTTCGGTCTACCTCAGTACACTCCTTCCTTTGAAATTCAGTTATCAACTCGGCATTATAAATGTACTTAGGATTTCGTGAGAGTTTGTACATTATTTGTATATGCTCTGGCCTAAATGAGTCGACAATGACTGCTTGATCATTTAAAATGCTTCTTATCAGGATATCGACCTTCTCCAAGGCCCAATTGATCATGTCGTTGTATGCCATGAGCCGAGGGTGTGTTGTGATCTTATGAAGCTCTGATTCTGCTATATCCCGAAAGTGATTGTCAGAATCAATAGGAGAATTTTTTATTTCGTAATCCAGGAATTCATAGATTTGTGTCCAGGATTTAATTGAGTCGATGGCATGCGGTGTAGTGTCGGATATGATATCTCCTTCTGGGTTACGCATCTCCTATGTATATTCACTCTTCTTCGGTTCTTTTTTTGGCGCCATAGCTTGAAGTTAGAAGGAAAACCTGTCACAGGAAAGAAGCATATGAGCTTGGCTGAATGCGAATTACCTTTGAAGGATAGAACAAGCATAGGTTTTGGAACATAGATTTTTAATTCTCCTTAAACTCGTTTTATGACAAAAGCACTGACGCAGCTGACCTATAGTCAATTACATTTAATGAAAAAAATATTTCTGAGATACGTGCAACATTTATCAGTTATCTGTTTATTAATAACGCTGTATTTTGGCAATCTCAGATTCAAAATTTGAAAGATTTCATTCAACGGTACCGAAAATAAGAAAAGACCTAAGAAGTTTAATTACCATTAATCATGCTTCTAAAATAGAGTTAGTTCAATCTAAACATATATTATGAGTTGAGACTTCATATTTCGGGATTTTGGAGATCATGTTGACAAGCGGTATGTTATCGTTGAACCACGATTCCCGAAAGTGCGAAATCACGATAAGATTAAGTTAATCCTTAACTTTCGTATCAGTGAATTAATTAATCAGGATTTAAAATTAACTTCCATTCTTTCAAGGTTTCGTGGATCGTGGATACATGAGGTATGTCATCGATAAACCCCGATTCCCGAAATTGCGAAATCACGATAAGATTAAAATAGGCCTTAAATTTCGTATTAATAAATTAATTAATCGTGATTAAACTAACTTTCATTCTTTTAGGAAATCGAGGATCAGGATTTCGTGATTCAATATGTAAGGAAAACACATGGTTTGAGTAGACCCAAATCCCAAAAGGTTTTTAAATAAAAGTATTGACTCCTTTAGGTTTTAAGTTTATCGTGAAAAAAGAACGCGCGTCAAAAATTAAAAACATTTTAATTTTCCGTCTTTTATTATTTCAAGAAAAAATCTTGTCGGGACTTTGGTACCGGGATTTTGGAAATGATAATGAGGGTTATTCTTTAGGAAAAGCCAAAATCCGAAAAAGGAAGGTTTTAGTCTTAAAGATAAAAAAAAATTAAAAAAGGTTTCAACATAGGCTCCAATTGGGGACCTCGTCTCCTTATGGGATGAGGAGAATGAGTAGACTTAGTGCCTTTATTGGGTTAATGGAATCAATGGCTTCTTTCTGCAGAACTTTGCTCAGGGATGGGATACAGAGGGAAAAAGAGATTTCGTCTTTACTTATGAAAAGATTTCCAAAACTCCCATGTGTTGTAAATTCAGTTGCAACCCCATTCATGATATTCTCCTCCTCGCTACTGTATTTAAGTCTGATTTAAGATAATCAAAACAATCCTAGGAAATCCAACAATTCTTGCAGCTTTTAGCTTGCATAAAATGAAGTAAATTTCATGTTTTTAATTGGGGAACCCTATCTAGACTTGTGATGCAGATCCGGTTTCGAAAGGGCTGGTAACCAGAGTAGAGTGAAATTTACGTATGACAGCCTTACAGATATCTCATATATTGCTTCACTGCCAGCGAGCCTGTTCAATACCCCGATGAAGTTATCTATCCCTTTTTATTGAATTTCCTTTCACCACTTCGAATCATAATTATGCATTTAAATGCTGAGACGAGGGAAATCATTTAAATGAATTTCCTTTCATCGTATTTTTGGACTAGATGGGGGCAATCAAATATGAATTTCCTTTTACCATCTGTCTTATATTTTACTTTTTGAACATGAAGTGGGGGAAATCAGTTGTACTAAGTATACCAAGGATGGTATCTGTGTAAAATTTGCAGTGGAGGTCTGTCAACTTGTTTTGATTACTCCGGACCAACCTTCTCTTAACTTTTAAAGCACCTTAGCCTGCAGGGAAAATGGGAAAGATTAATTCCAGTGGTCTTCCTTCGAGAAAGCCTCAATCCTTAGAAACTATTAAGAAACCTAGGAGAGTCAGGATTAGCCTACGCATAACTTCGTTTAGTTGGAGAGTGAGGAGTTATGAGGACTAGCTTACCTTTTAAGATCTGTTTTCCAGCTTCCAAAGCTAAGACGTAATCTCTTCTCCCTTTGTGGGAAACCCAGAAAGATGTTCGGTTTTTTAAGAAGGAAAAACTGAGGGTAGAGAGGGTTGATGGAGAAAGACCTGGAAATCAAAATATAGGGGTCCTAGATAAAACCCAACTCTTGGAACTCTTTCTCGGAGATGCTTTTCTCTCTCCACTTATTTTAATTACCTCTTATCTTTATCTAGGTGAAACTCTTAGGACTCAGAGTAAGCACTTGTTCTTTTAGTGACATATCACACTTAAAAGACTATCACTACATTTTAGAAACCTTCGTTTGAAAAATAGACTTCTTTGGAATTCACGCCTTCGCCTTACCATTTTCGTTCTCTTTTGAAATAACGAAAAATCTTTTCTATCACCTTTTTTCGGTGAATTTATCTTCCGATATATGGCCATTTGTTTTCTCCTTTCACTTGTTTGGGCTGCAAGACAGGATCCTGTAAAGGAACGATACGAAGAGTATCATGGTTTTTAAAATAATTGAATACATTGAAAATTTCGTATCTCTACTTCTTGAAAAAACATTAACCTATTTTTTTCTTATTATTTTTTTTTTAACAAAAGTAGACTTACAAAAGGAAATTCTGAAATAAAAAAGAAAAAACAAACCGGTATATACAGTGGGAATTTTGGTAACCAATTATTCCATATAGTGTTTTAAATACGCCCATTGACAGGGGCATTGAGGATTTTAACGTCCAAATCCTCTAACAGAAACATTTTTTTTCCTTCAGGAGTTGTAACCTTGAATGGTCCATACTAGATGTGATTGAATTTACCATGTTTTTCTGAGTCTTCCTTCCTGGCATCCCATTTTAAAACCAAATCTCTGGGGATAAATTATTTGTCTTTGGCCTTACGATCGAATAGTGTTTTCATGTCATCTTGGTATTTCTGCAACCTTTCGTCCACTTCAGCCCTATGCTGTTGGACTTCAATCAGCTGGTTTATTCTTCTTGTAACATGATTTGGTTCTTCCTTCTCATCTTGCCAAATTTTCATTACGGGAAGCGCTATATTTATAGGTAATACTACGTCGATCCCATACACCATTTGGAAAGGAGAAGTGCCGATAGACTTTTTCGTGCCTATCTGATTTTCCCACAAAGCGTATTTTAAATGTACATGCCATGATTTCATGTTTTCGCTCAACACTTTCTTAATTATATTGATTAAGATTTTGTTTGAAGACTTGGCCAACCCATTTCCCTAGGGGTAATATGCCATGGAATGACCAAGCACAATATTATACTTTTGGCAAAAACTGACCATAGCCATAGATTTAAAAGCCTGTGTGTTATCTGTGACTATCTTTCGGGGGCAGCCAAATCTAGGAAAAATGTTCTCTTCTAAGAAATCTATTACCACCGAATCCATAGCCCTTCTAGTTGGAATAGATTCCACCCATTTGGTGAAGTAATCTGTAGTAGTCAAGATCCATCTATGTTGAGCACTAGAATGAGGATTAATTTCTCCTATGAAATCTAATCCCCATTGCTGAAAAGGAGTTTCCGTTTTGACCGGAACTAATGGCATTGTTGGGAGTTTATGCTTGCCTGGGAACAACTATCAAGGGTTGCAAGCTCGGACCTTGGCGTTGACGTCTAAGAAGAGTTTGGGCCAATAATATCCTGCCCTCGGGATATTATAAGTCGTTTCCCTCCAGGTGTGATGTCCTCCACACACTCCTTTATGAAATTGGCTTATGACCTTCTCTGTTTCTGATTCGACCAAACAAACCAACAGGAAGCCAAGTGGGTCCTTCCAATACAATTGTCTTTTGGATATATAGTATTTGACTGCATGCAACTTCAGCGTTCTGTATTTAGATGGGGGTAAGTCACTCGGGCACTTCAAGGTCAACAGGTAGGATACTATGTATTTATACCAATCTGATGAAGCAAACTTCTCTTCGATTCTGATTTCATTTATTTGTTCATCAATCTCGTTCATGTCCTCACACTCTTCACCTCCCTATAGGCCATTTATTTCAAGATCTTTGAAATTTGATTCAACTAAGAGATTAGCTAAAACTTGCCCCTTCACTAGTCTCGTTGGTTTTATCTCCAAGTCGAATTCTTGAATTTTGGCAAGCCACCGTCCTCTTTTTCCATCACTGTCGGACTGAACCAAAATGTCTTTTATGGAGCTAGTGGGTACGTACGCAATTATCTTGAAATGCAACACATAGGTTCGAAAATCCTTTTAGGCCTTCACCATAGCATATGCTTGTTTTTCCATTATATTATATCTAAGTTCAACGTCTCTAAGACTTTTTCTACAAAAGGCTATCGGTTGCTCGAAACCTTCTTAATTTTTTTGGAGGAGTATCGCGGCAAGTTTGTGTTTGGAGGTGAATGAGAAAATAAGAAAATCCTTTAGATAATCAGGGCTTCCTAGTACAAGTGCCTTGCTTATAACCTTATTGATGCGTGCAAACGATGCTTTAGCTTCTGCTGTCCATTTCACTTTTTTTTTTCTTTAGCATATCTATGATTAGTTTCACGATTTCAGCAAATTTTGGAATAAATCTCCTCAAAAAAATTGTTTTTCCTAAGAATGACTAAATCTCTTTTACATTCCTAGGGATATTTATTGTGTCTATGGCTTCAACTCTTTTAGGATCAATTTTAATTCCATCTCGAGACACAATATGGCCCAAAATTTTACCTTCTTGCATAGCAAAGTGAGACTTTTTGGGGTTTAAAGACAAACCAAACCTGCGGCATTTCTCAAACGTCTACTTGAGATGTATCAGATGATCTTCATTAGATTTAGAAAAGATGGTTAGATCATCAAGATAGATAACCACAAATTTGCCTCTTTCGCCAATGAAAGCAATATCTATAGTACGTTGGAAAGTAGCACCTGCATTCATTAAACCAAAAGGCATCTTGTCATACATAAATGTACCCCAAGGGGTGGTGAAGGTTGTTTTTTATTTATCGTGTTCACAGACAGAAATTTGATTGTACACGGAAAATCCATCGATCATCGACATCCTATTTGCCCCAACTACTTTTTCTAAAATGTGATCCATTTTGGGTAGGGGGTAACTGTCTTTGAGGGAGGACTTATTTAGATTTCTGAAATTGACACACAGTATAATTTCCCCGTTTTTCTTTCTAACTAGGACTAGGTTTGCTACCCAATCGAAGTATCTCAATGGTACGATTATTTTTTCATCCAGGAGCTTTTTGACTTCCCTTTCGATCATGGGCAATAAAATATGATTGATTTGTCTGAGTTTTTGTGTAAAGGGTTTGACACCAAGCTTCAAGGGTATCTTATGTTCAAGCATAGTGGTGTCATAGGTTCTCATCTCTTCATATGACCAAGCGAAAATGTCCCTGTACTTTCTAAGCAACTCCAAGTGTTTACTTTTGGTTTCTGGGGATAGATACTTGGATAGTTTCACCAACCGAGGGTTTTCTTTAGTACCTATGTCAGAGTCCTCAACCTCTTCAGGTTGAGGCTGTAGAGTGGATCTTGAAGGTATATCATCTTGATTGAATAATCTTTCCAAGGGAATCAGGCCCTTGGGGATCTAGTTATTTTTAAGGACAACCATTCGGTGATTCACAATTTTCTCGTGGAACTCTTGAGGATCCTCCCCTTCCTGCATGATCCAAATAGGATCATTTTGGTTTTCTTGGTCAGTGTGCATTTCGTCAAACTCGTCTATTGATTCTAAAAATTTGTGAATTTGTTCATCATCCTCAAAGACTTGTCAATGCTATATGTTATTCGGTATAGAAGTTTGGTGCCTCATTTGTATGTGGTACTTAAGTTTAAATGCGGTGGGAGGTGTGAATGTTGAGGTTGCTTTGGCTAACACATTAGCTTGTTGGTTTTCAGTTCTTGGAATGAAATGAACCTTGACAGAGGAGAAGAAATTGTCGATCAGATCCCAGACACAATTCCTGTAGCACCTCAACCTAGGATGTTTGGCCTGGTATTGTCGGTTTACCTGTTTTATGATTAGCTCAGCGTCACCAAAGACTTCAAGGTTTTTTATTTTCATTCTCCTAGCGGCTTCTAACCCTAACACTAAGGCTTCATACTCACATACATTATTTGTGCAGTCCACATTCCACTATAGCCTATAAGAAAAGGGGATTACAAATTGATCATCAGGAGCCACAAGCAGTGCCCCTGGTCCAGCTCCAAAGTAGGATTAAGCACCATCAAAAAACATCTTCCATACACCAATGTTATATAAATCTTTTTTAATTTTTTCTTTTTCTGTTTTTTCTTCTCTACAACTTTTGTCTATACCTACATCAATATCGTCATCAATGGATAAGATACAACTACCTAAATCTTTATCATCAATATATATAGGGTGGTTATTTGGGTTATGTGGATCACCTACCGTGAAATCCAATCTAGTTTCTCTGTATAAGCGCATGTACTGTCCTCCAAAAATTGGAATCGTAGCATACGTCATGTCAAGTTGGAGATATCCTCCAACCTTGGTACCCCATGACCTAGATAACAACATATCATATTTCGGAGGGACATCGGTGACCACTACATCCATAAGAATTCTTTTTGCAGGTATTTGTGCCAGACTTACAACCAGGTATTTAATTATGCCTATGCATTTGAATTTTCTTGAATCAAATGAATATAAGTCTCCATAAGGCCTAGTGATTTCGAGACCTAATTTATCCATAATGGCTTTAGGAATCACATTGTGGGATACTCCAGAATCTAGCATGCAGTTATGGAGTAGGTGGTCGAACAAGGTTAACGTGATATAGAAGGGGGCAACAGTGTCTCTCACACCTTCGAATTGCAGACCAAAAACTATGTTCGGCTTGTCATTTAAGTTGATGACATCAGCTTGGCTTTCATCTTCTGAAAAGCTAATCATCTTGGCAATTTGTTTTCTATATATGGGATTTTTAGCCAATTTAACAAGTGGGATAGGGATTTTGATTTTGTTTATTTCATTTTCCATACTAAAATTTCCTAGGGCCTTGTCACTATCTATGTTTGGGGCCTCCATTCCTTTCTTTTTATCTTTTCTTTGTGGTGTGGATTTGGTTTCACTCACAGGGACCTGTGTTTTCACAGTGGGTGTTCCTATTGACTTTGACTTGACAGGTTATGTGTCACCAGTGTGGGTTTTTGCAGTCTGTTTCTTAGCAACCTTAGAAGCCTCTTCATCATTTTCGCCCCTAGGAAAGATCTTTTTTGTTGGGGCGGTTGGAAAACTCTTGATCCTAGGTATTAAATTGTACTTCTCATGTAGTTTGGCTATAATATCATTTGTGATACCCTGATAGGAAAAATATTCAGAAGTATTGTTGCTAACATCATCTTCCGATATAATTTCTTTATTTAAGGAGTTTTCGTAATCTTGTCTTGATAAATAGGGTGATTTACTATCGTCGCCAAGATTATTTATATCCTCATCTAACTCTTCAAATTCTTCTAGGTCTTCCTCTCCAATGAAGTTTTCACTTTTGAAGGGGGTTGGGATTTTTTTATCCTCATTCTTAATTATTTTGCGTGGGGCCTGAGGATCAAGATTCCTTCTAAAATCCTTCTTAGGAAAATTATCCCTTTTTTTATTTATCTAGTTCCAATTTTGAGATTTTATTTGATAGTTCTCTAATTACCTTAGCCATCTCATCTATTTTATCTCCCAAGGATTTCCCCGATCCTGAGGATCCACCTTGTTCTTTGAATTTCCTATTTTCTTTGTTCCCAGTTTCTATTTTTTGCTTTTAATTTCACTGATGCCATCATGTTCGATTCAATCTCTAGAGCATCATCTTGCATTTTCGTGAGATCTATTGATCTCCTTTCTCTCAATAATAGAGAAAAATCAGGATCAAAGGCTCCAACAAAAGTCACCTTTGTTGCGGGTTGAGAAGGTTTGACCTCGACCGAGATTTTATTATACAACTGGTTAAACCTTTGTGTGAACTCTAGAACAGATTCTGAGTTTTTCTTTCTAAGGGCTCTAAATTCAATTAGGTAATAGAGGTGGTCCCTCCTCTCCCCCCATTTTCTGATAAAAGTGTTTTCAAGTTCTTTGTAAGATCTTAGAGATCCTGGAGCTAAGGCTCGGAACCAGGTCCTCACCTATCCTTCAAAAGTCTGAACGAGGAGTCTAGAATAGACATCTTCATGTTCAATTCCAAGGATGTTGGCAAATTGGTCAAAGAAATTTATGTGTTCTTGAGTGGTTAGATCTCCTTCCCCTGTAAATTTGGGAAGGCTTTTCATACAATTTTTGGGAAGATCGTGTAGGGGAACTGGGAGGACAAGGGGTGCATATATGGCAACTACCTTAGCAAAGATTCCAGGAAGCGGTGCTTGGCTACCTGTTGGTCCTCCTTGGGCACCACCCCCAGCTCCTACGCCTCCATGTGCAGCCATTGATGAATTTGAGGCTGAAGCACAGAATGTGCGAGGAGAAGGTTCACAGAAGTTTGGAGTATAAACTTCAGGAAAAAAGAACGTATCGTTTGAAAGGGGAAGTGAGACGTATCTCTCAAGTGTTTCCTTAACGTTCAACTGTGTAAAATCAGGCTAACAAATAGTATGTATAGGTGAAAAGATTTGTCTAAGGGATCTTCGTGATTTTAAAATCTTTTCTGAATCTGAGACTGGCGAGGTCTGCTTGTCGTGCATGTTCTTTCTGGTGTTCTTTCAGCTAATAGCCATTTTACTTATCCTGGAGTCGCCAAGTGAAAAATAAATGTAGCCTTAGAAGGTTTTCTATCTTTGTTCACTATTAAAGAAAGAAAGTGTCAATATTGTTCGTCCCAGGGAAAGGTTTTGTTTCTTCAATCCCTGACAATGGCACCAAAAATATGTTGTTCCTAAGTTTACACTTTAAGTCTCTAAAGTATACCATCAAGGCATACGAAAAGATAAAGAGAATTAAGGAGTAACAATCAATTTCAAAGGATAAATTAGAGTTGGTTTCTCAACTGTCTCTGTCTAGCTTCCCATTGTTCTTGGATGCTGATTTCTCTCTCAATAACTACCCACGAGCGTTCTAATTCAACCCGGGTAGTTGTTGTTTGCAGGATAGTATTAAATAAGTTCAAAGCAATGCTAGTTTGATCTTGAAGGCCGGGTTCTATGTTAGGCTATCTATTATTTGGGACAGTCACGGGGAGTAAAATTTTATTGAACTATAAAATGTTTAAATATTTTTTTTGCTTTAGTTTTGAGGGATGAAATAGAAAAAGAATTTTGGAACTAAAAATTATACCACAATAACAGTAGAGGTCATTTCATGTACTTGAAACAATTTGAGAATAATGAAATAATAATAATGTAACGCTGTTGAAAAATATGAGACTTTAGTCGTGAAAGAATCTCATATCATAACAGAAGAAGGAGAGAAAAACGAGATTTCTAATGAAGTATAAAATGTAAATATCCAAATGACGTACAAGTCTTGAAAATGCTGATAGCAATCACAGAGGAAAAGTTGTAAATGACTAGATGATTAAATAAATTCAAACTACAGTAGATTTTTGAATTAAATTATAGTTGATCATTCATTAGAAAGACATGGAAAGAAAGATGTTGAAAGATATCGAAAACGGAGTAAAGGAACACATAGCTTCAAGTTGACAGAATTTGGAATCTCTTCTGCATTATCTATATCATTGTAAATCGGAAAACTTCTAATACAATCGGCTCCCAAAAAACCAAAAGCCCCTTCTCAGTCTTATGGAATTATATTTATACATGATCACCCAAATTTTCTTTTATGTTGGTGATTATCTAACCTCCGAAGACTAACGGTTACATGAATGAGCAATGTTGAACCGTTTACATTTCTATTTTAACTTCTTTATTATTTTCGATGATGAAATTTTCAAAATAATACTTTATGTCTTCATTGATGAACTTCCTTCTTCTGTTTTAAGACAATGAATACATTTTCCCAAAAATTGCACCAAAACTCTAGGGGCTTCTGGAATATCTTTCGCCTCAAATAAGAAAAACTTTCTCTATAGTTCAGGCAGACAGTCTTCAATTATCTTTCTTGTGAACTTAATAGTTTGCAACTTTAAGTTCGACATCACCATCCATTTGTCAATTTGAGTAACATTGATTACCTTCATTTGTTGGATCTCTACCTGACCCTGGACAGTTGTTTCTTCCAATGTTCAATGAAGTTTTCTCTAAAAGGTCAAAAATTCCTTGACAATCGTCATTAACCTCTCTGGTTATTCTCTTTTTTTCTGCAAGGTTTACCTCCCATGCCTTGATTATTATATCACCTTTAATCTTCTCTGAAACAAATAGCTTTTGAGTCTCTCCGACCTCCTCTTTTGTTGAAAGAGCCACTGCTTTTTGAAAAGTTGTTCTGGCTACTTTCACTTCTCTCTCTTTCAGGAGAATATTCTCCAAGGATTTACTTGTTTCCTGAAAGTAATTCTGAATAAATTCCAGATTAAAGAACACTCTTCGTTGCTCTTATTTTATCTTTATATGTATTTCCAACACCTAGGCTTGGAAGATTTCAAGCTCTACCACTTGATTTTGGATGGAACTAATCTTATTTTGTAAGTGTTTATTCATTTCTTCTTGTTGTATGACTTGTGCTTGAGTGACCTATATCTTCATGTTTTCTTCATCTAAGCTTGCTTTCAGTTTTTTAATCTCTTGAATGTCATTGAATATAGCTCGTTCTAGATCTGTTTTTATTTCCCAACTGATATTTCTTTCAGTCTCCTTTAATTGACTTTGTAGCTGAGCTATCATCTAATCTTTCTGCTGCAACATAGTTCTCAAATTATCCATAGAGTATAAATTTTCCGATGTTAAGGCTCCCATTGTACCTGCTATTTTTGTAGCGAATTCCCCCTCTTCATGTTTTTGTCCATCTACAATGATCTTGTGCTTTTTTATCATCATGTTTCCTCTTGGATGCATTTCATGTTTCAAGACATCCTTCCTCTTTTTACTGAAAAATTAATCAGAGGAAGGAATCTCATCCCTAGAAATAGGCTCAAGATCACTAACATATAGAGCTCCCTCTTGGGGGTTTCCATAGGTAGACTATAATGGGGTCAAAGAAGCAATGGGACTTCCAAGTTTCATCGATGTTGTTCCTCCTACTTTTTTGGGAAAGTCCTCAGGGATTTCTAGGGATGTTTCCAACTCCTTTCCTTTCCCTACCTCTGATTTTTTTGTCTAAGGAACTTCTGTTTCTTGTGAAGGCATTTCAATCTCCTTCATTTTTCCCTTTGTATTTGCTTTATCCTATACATCTATTTCAAAACCTAGGGGAGGCTCTTCCTATTCTGGAGGAGGGGTCGTGGATTCACCCTGCAAAATCTTTGGCAAATAACTTCACCTGTGACTTTGGCAGGACATGAAACCAGTCTGTAAGTCGGATGATAAGGCCCATACCTTGTTCAATACCTCCTCATAGGTTTTAACCTCTTTGAATATATCATCATAAAAAAACTTTTCATGTTCATAAACTTTCATATTGCAGTGCATCAAATGTTTGTTTACTAATTGATAAGGGTCATGCTTTCTGTGTTCAATATCTACCAGTTTAACCTCTTCTAGTGCTTAGGCTTCCACTTTAGAATGGCCTAGGTTTAGCAATGAAAATTTCCCAATATGTACAGGGAATATTGGCTAGGGCTTCTTTTGAGCTGCCTTTATCTCTATGACAATACCACCTTTCACTATTTGGTGTGCTACTTCCCTCAATACCAGTCCTTCTGGGAGGAATTTTGAAAGTGCATGAGGGGGGATTGAGCAGCCATAAACCCTAATCTAACTGAAGTTTTCATCAATGAACCATTCAACTATTGATTTGAGGTTTTCTGAGACTAGATCAGAAATGTGAGGGGGTTCACAACCATAAAACATTTTATGCATTGGAATTACTATGAAATGACAAATTTCATAAAACACATTCTTAGCATTTTCTTCCCATAGTACAGAGTGATACTCATGAATGGGTTCGGGGAAAGTTATGTTCCAACTCCAATTCATCGGGGGAAATGGAGTCACAAAGCAGATTGCATCCATGATGTACGTTGACATGTAAAAGGCCACTGGATGACCTTTAGATCTTGCAACTTTGTAATTTGAAACCTCTTGAGCTAGGTTATCAGACAAAATCTTGCTCCAGTTAAAAGTGTATCCTTCTGATGCTTCTTCTAAAAAGGGTACCCAATCCACAGGAAAATGACAGAGGTTCTTTTTCACGAAGATTCTACATAGCATAATGGCTACATAGACCATGTATTCATTCAAAGAGGTTGTGGCATAAATTCCATGAGTATCAACCCTAAATTTCGATGGACATCTCCACCATTCTCTGATTAAATCGAGATATGTTCGGTCTACCTCAGTACACTCCTTCCTTTGAAATTCAGCTATAAGCTCGGCATTATAAATGTACTTAGGATTTGGTGAGATTTTGTACATTACTTGTATATGCTCTGGCCTAAATGAACCGACAACGACCGCTTGATCGTTTAAAATGCTTCTTGTCAGGATATCAACCTTCTCCAAGGCCCAATTGATCATGTCGTTGTATGCCATGAGCCGAGGGCGTGCTGCGATCTTATGAAGCTCTGATTCTGCTATATCCCGAAAGTGATTGTCAGAATCAACAGGAGAATTTTTTATTTCGTAATCTAGGAATTCATAGATTTGTGTTCAGGATTTAATTGAGTCGATGGTGTGTGGCGTAGTGTCAGATATGATATCTCCTTCTGGGTTACGCATCTCCTCTGTATCTTGACTCTTCTTCGATGCTTTCTTTGGCGCCATAGCTTTATGTTAGAAGGAAAACCTTTCACAAGAAAGAAGCATATGAGCTTGGCTGAATGCAAATTACCTTTGAAGGATAGAACAAGCGTAGGTTTTGGAACACATATTTTTAATTCGCCTTAAACTCGTTTTATGACAAAAACACTGACGCAGCTGACCTATAATCAATTACATTTAATGCAAAAAATATTTCGTAGATATGCGTAGCATTTATCAGTTATCTGTTTATTAATAAGGCCGAATTTCGGCAATCTCAGATTCAAAATTTGAAAGATTTCATTCAACGGTACCGAAGATAAGAAAAGACCTAAGAAGTTTAATTACCGTTAATCATGCTTCTAAAACGGAGTTAATTCAATCTAAACACAGATTATGAGTCGAGAATTCGCGTTTCGGGATTTTGGGGATCATGTTGACAAGCAGTATGTTATCGCTGAACCCTGATTCCCGAAAGTGTGAAATCACGATAAGATTAAGTTAATCCTTAACTTCTGTATCAGTGAATTAATTAATCAAGATTTAAAATTAACTTCCATTCTTTCAGGGTTTCGGGGATCGTGGATACATGAGGTATGTCATCGATAAACCCCGATTCCCGAAATTGCGAAATCACGATAAGATTAAAATAGGCCTTAAATTTAGTATTAATAAATTAATTAATCGCGATTAAACTAACTTTCATTGTTTCAGGAAATCGGGGATCGGGATTTTGTGATTCAATATGTAAGGAAAACACATGGCTTGAGTAGACCCGAATCCCGAAAGGTTTTTAAAAAAAATTCTTAACTCCTTTAGGTTTCAAGTTTATCGTGAAAAAGGAATGCACATCAAAAATTAAAAAAAAAAAAATTTCTGTCTTTTATTATTTAAAGAAAAAATCTTGTCGGGACTTCGATACCGGGCTTTTGGAAATGATAGCGAGGGTTATGCTTTAGGAAAAGTCGAAATCCGAAAAAGGAAGGTTTTAGTCTTAAAGATAAAAATAAATTTAAAAACATTTCAACATGTGGTTTGAAAGAGGAAGACATGGATGGTATTTTTTTTGCGAATGTAATAATGAGTGGGTTAAAGGTGGTATCCTTAGTAGACACCGGTGAAATCCACAACTTTGTAACTAAATAGAAGATAAAACACTTTATCATAAGCCAAAAAGAAGCATGGACATGTTCAAGGTGGTGAACTAAGCAATAGGAGTAGTTCAATTTGCACCTTTGGAAGTTTGGGAATGATTTGGAAGTATGGACTTGATAGTGGCTCCATGGGACAACCATATAGTCATNTAAATGAGTTGCACGAAGTTGGCCATGCTCCTCTGTTGTACAATGTAACATTTTTCAAATTATAAAGTTTAAGGAACCTACCTTAGGTTTCTCCCATACATGTGTGTTGCATGATTGTTGGAAGTTATTGTTCCTTGCTTTACATTGTGTTTTCCAATGTTAACTATTATTCGGATGTTTTAAATGCCATGGTTGAATGTTTGGCTATTGTTGAATGAACTTGGTTGAATATGACTTGGGTGCATTGACAATTTGTGGCTTAAGGTGAAGTTATGGGAAAACCTTAAGTGAAGAGACATAGTCTGGTTGTAGTAGATGTGGGTTGGCCAAGCTCTTGGAACTGAGTAAATTGAATTCCACATGACCTCATGTGCCAAAATAGACTTGGAAGAAACTCAAGTTTGCTTATGATGACTAGAAGGAAGTTGGGGAGGATGTCAATAACGTTATTCATAAATTTGACTGAGGAAACTAGTGAATCTACAATCAAGACTTATGTCATCACATAACAACAATAAAAATTAATTTTGGCAAGGAAGCCTTGGGTGCTAAATATGTTGAAGGCCATACAAACAATAGGTTGTTAGAATTAGAGATTTTTCGTGGAGTCAAACTTGAAAAATACTGAACTATTGTGTAATTTGAAGAATTGGAAGCGAGGTGTTGGAGGTAAATATGAAATATCACCAACAATATTTGTGGAGGTCATTGGCAAACACATTCACCGAGAATTAACTTGTTCAATACATAGCTACGCACAAGAAGAGATGGGTTAGATGGATGTGTCATTCTTTATGAAAAATAATCTAAGTGTTGCATCTCAATAGTGCATGGATGCACTCACCCAACTAGACTCTCAATTGGATGAAGAAGTGGGTGATGAAGAATTCCTTGACCATGATGCAACTGGCATTGTATATTTTTGCATAGTAGCCTTGGGGATCTATGATTTATAGTTGACAACAAACTGGTTAGAAATCTTGGGTTGGAAACCATCAGAGAAGAAGGTAATTTTGAGATACTTGTGCATAGAGAACAAGTCAAACACCTTGGTTAGAATTAGCCTTGGAAACTACTTGTCAGGTCCTCTTCTTTAATGAGTTGCAAGGTGGCTCATTTCCTAGAAGCAAGATATTAAAACTAGAGGACATGAAGAGAAGGTGCCTTGGAAAGTTTTGTTTTGGAATTTTTTTAATAATATGAAGGAAAAGGTGGTGACCTTTCCTTAGTTCAAAAAAAGGTTGTATAGGATGACCGGAGTGTTGATGGAAAAGACTATTTTTGGCATGAATATTTTCATCCTCATCGATTGGACGTAACAGTTGGATTGATCACCCAACTAGTTCAAGGCATGAGAGGATATAGTGTATAGAAGCATGAAAAATTGGTTGAAGTATCGATGTAGTAGTAGGATTAGATGTTGCAACACTTGGACATTTGATGATCTCCTTCATCAAGGTTGGATTATAACTGCAAGTCACCACAATAATGTTTAGTTGCAATAGACAAATTCTTAGTTGAAGGAAAAGGTGGTGACCTTACCTTGGTCTAGCATGGTTGTACATAGATGTTGAATTGAAGGAGAATGACTAGTTTGTGTGGTCAAAATTATTCGAGAAACAATAAGACTCAAAAGTGTGAAGCCTAGATAGTTTCACAACCTTCCTAGTGTAGGCTCAGTTGTTGCAGTAGCAAAAGGAAATTGTAGTAGTAGTAGATGCTCAGGTTGCAACGATGGAAGAAGGAAGAAACAACAATGACATCCAAGAGGAATTATTGGCAAAAGTTGTGCAAAGGTACTTTATCAAAGGATGAAATTGGAAAATGGGTAGTTTATCAAAGGACCTGTTCTTGAATGGCTTCGAGTACCTCCACTGTAGGATCACCTTGGTGGCCATTGATCGACACAAATGGATATCACATAAGGTTGATGGCTAGAAGAGAGAGTTTTGGGTACCTTGGCTTGTTGGAACTTCACACCATGGACCTGTCATGTTCCCTTGCTCATATATTGGGTGCACCACAAACATTGGTAGCTCACACTAGTTCAATGCACCAAGAGAATGTTGGAAGCAAAATTGGTGAGGAAAAGAAAAGAAGGTTTCCAAAGGAAACCTCTTCTATAAAGATGCACTTTGCATGACAAAAATTATTA
>SNQJ01S0010821.1:218817-241860 GCA_010110895.2 Picea sitchensis | reverse complement strand
GTTGATTACAGGTTGGTGCATGGTTGATGCACTTGTTTATGGTACAGGTTGATTACAGGTTGAGGTACAGGTTGATGCATGGTTCAAATTTATTGGTACAGGTTTAATGTGGTATATCTCACAGTGATAGTCTGACAGTGGTTCCATCATTCTATTTCTACTTCAGGGTGGCAGGACGGGGCAAGGACAGGTGGTTGTAGCCACCTTCTGGTTGTAGCCGGAGAACATTGGGGGTTGTAGCCTCCTTCTAGTTGTAGCCAAAGAATTGGGGAGTTGAAGCTTCCCTTAGGTTGTAGCCTGAGAAACTAGGAGGTTGGAGCCTCCTTCCAGTTGCAGCTGGAAAACAAAGGAATTTGGTGCTTCCAATGAATGTATTTCTTCAAGACATATAAGAAAAAACATTTTGTGGTTTTCTCCCGATTTGGGTTTCCACGTAAAACACTAGTGTACTATGTATGTGTGTGATTGTTTATTTCTTACTGGTCATTATTGGATAATAATTCTACATTGATATAACTTTTGAAGAAAAAGGATTATAATTACGCTATTACTGATTCACTGACCCTCTCAGTAATCCAATAGTAATAAGTGATTTTACCGCTCCCTAACTCAAGTTCTATGTTTGTTTAAAACTTTGGAATGTTATCTTTCACACCTATTCCAAAGCCCTGCACTCTAAGCTAAGGTAGGTTTCCTACCAGAAAATATAAAAATGTCTAATCAATTTTTATAAGCTTTTTCTTTTAATGTTGTTGTTTACTCAAGAGGAAAAATGGCATGGACTAAATGATGTTTTGACCGACTCTAAACAATGCAAAGAAATGAGAATGCAAATATTTAACTTCGATGAAAGCTATATTACGAGAAGGAGAAAATGTTTATCATTCCCATATGCACAATGTCCCAAGATTTTATTAAACTCATAAATATCAAGATCTTCAAGAAATGAGACAAAGAGAGTGTACACCAATACACGAATCTTGAAAAAAAAAAATTAAGATTTCAAGACCAAAAATGCCAAAAACCATGCAATTTCTCTACTTCAAATGCAATGATGCCCCCAATCTAATGCAAAGAAAGAAATACAATTTTTTGTTTCAAGGATATCTAAAAGAAGATTCAAAGCTGTCAAGCATACTGTAATTAGACTATAATCAAACCCAAAATTTCACCCCAAAACCATATCTAAGATCAACAATATGGGCAGGGAAAATGATCAAAAACTAAAAAAATTCACAAAATCGGTGCGAGCTACCAGCCAGCACAGTGCGACGATCCTAGATCATCACGGGCTAGAGAACAGTACAGTGCGACGACGTCACACTATGTCTAAAGTTAGGGTGCGTCAATCCTAGATTGTCACACTGCCTCTCAAAGTAGGGTGCAACGATCAAAGGAAAAAAGGAAAAAATAAAAAGCATGAAGTTTTTCCAGTGAAATTTAATAGTCAGAGAGTCAATTTGGATCTCCCAATGACTTAGAAAACAGAACCCAAGCAATCAAAGAAAGAAAGCAAGACAAACTAGGAAAACAATCTATTCCCCAGTATGCTCGCCAATTTTCTTATCGGACTAATCGGTAAGTGTGGACACAAACATATATCCCTAGTTTCACCACGAAACTAGAACAAAACAAGATAGAATATAAAACTTTCCCCAAGTTTTAATTATCAATCATACTAACTAACAAGAGATAAATGGCATACCTTTTAAACGTTGTTTGTCCTCGCTAGTGTCATCCTTGTTCCATTCCAAGGCTTATGGGATGTTGAACCTGTAAAAAGGCACAATCCAACGAAGTGAAAGCAAAAAAGTATACTCAACAAAACCTATGTATGTGATCAAGGAGTCATACAATAAAATAAGACCAATTTTATGGGAAAGAAATATATTGTTGTATTAGAAATATTAAAAGGAGAATACAACCGATGCCTTGATGTTGTAAGGTCCCTTCCAACAGTCCCTTACTTCCCACACACTTCTTACTCCATGGATTCTGAGACCAACAATCTATCTTGGCAAAGAAAAGCCCAAAGCTACAAAAATTACTCAAGCTCACACCAAAAGTTAGCCAACTCCAAAAACTAACTTTCCCAAGCTACAAAATAACTAAATTTCTCCATGAGAACTCCTCTCCTTATATAGGCTGAAAAGGATAGGGTGAGGAGGTTAGGATGATCCCAAGAGATTAGGGATGTGAATCATATCCAAACCGATCGGAGGCCAACTCACCCTCGAAGCTTCTATTCTAGAACTTTTGAGAAATTCCTCTTTTTCCTTCGTACAAAAATCATCGCACCCTTAACATTGAACAAACTGCAACGACATCACAAGACACTGTGGTGAAAATTGTGAAGATCCTAGATCGTCGCACCCTTAACACTAAGAAAGATGCAACGATCCCTTTTTCTTAAGGTTTTAAACAAAGGAAAAGTATAATTTCACCTCTCTGGGAAAAAGTATCTTCATTTTTCTTCAGGGATTCAAGCCATTGATCCTTCTAAAGACAAAGGATAAGTTTACATCATTAACAGTCATAGGGGTGATGAAAATAATGTGTAAAACTCCCCTACAATTGTGCATCGTCCTCGATGCACAGCTCCATGCCAAATACATATACAAATTAAAATCATATTACAATATTCAGAAAATAAAGCAAAATTATACAATTTTTACCCTCCAACAATAGTCCCAACCAAAATATCATATTTCTCTCAACTTGATGACCCAAGGAATGTCCCCCATTCACTATTCTCAGTCCATCAGGATGCACCATTATTTTCTCAGGGATGTGAGCGTAGGTGACCAAAATTCTGAGATGTGTTTTTGGAACTCTAGCCGCCCAAAAATGGAGTCTTGCATTTTCAATTTATGTTTCCTTCAAAATTGACAAACATTTATGGGTATTCCTCCCACATAGATTCTTCATGCTCCCATGTTGCATCTTTAGACCGTAGCAGGTCCATTGAACCTTCACCATCCCTATGGATTTTTTCCTGAGACCTTGACTTTCCAGTCCAAGATGCATATTGGTTCCACCCATAAATCCCTTCATTTTCCACATGGATCACAGTCCAATCAATTATGTGGTTAGATTCAGGCACATATTTTTTTAACAATAATACATGAAATACATTATTCACTCTCATAGATGTTGGTAATGTTATCATGTATACAATTGGCCCTATCTTCTCCAAGATTTCAAAAGGCCCACAATATCTTGATACCAACTTTGGGCAGCAACCCAATCTTAGAGAACGTTTTTTCGCTTTCACTTTTAGAAAAAACATGTTCACCCACTTTAAAATCTCTAAAAAAATTGTTATTTTCTGCATAACTTTTCTGCCTATCTTGGGAAGCCTTTAAATTATGTCAGATCTTTGTCATCTACTCTTCCATTTCCCACAACAAATTTATCCCAATGATAGCTCTGTCTGTTGGGTTATCCTAACTTATTGGTGTCTTACACTTCTTGTGATGCAATGCCTCAAATGGGCTCATTTTAATGAGGCCTGATAGTCATTGTTGTAAGACAACTCTACTGGTGGATATAATATTTCCACTTTGATGGCTGGTCCATCACATACATTCTAAGCATGTCTTCAATGATTTTGTTAGTCCTCTATGTTTTTCCATCTGACTCTGGGTGATAAGTTGTACTGAGAGTTAAGTTTGTTCTAAATCCTTTGAATAAACCTTTCAAAAAATTAGATGTGAATTTTGGATCTCTATATGACATAATTTTCTTAGGCACCCCATGTATCCTGGCAACTTCTTTCATGTAGATCTTTGCAATATTTGTTGCCTTGTGTGATGTCTTCACAAGAATAAAATGTGTTGCCTTAGTTATTTTATCTACCACCACCATGATGGAATCATGTTGCTTCATTATTCTGAGAAACTTTGTAATAAAATCAATTTTAACCACTTCCCATTTCCACTCAGGAATGGGCAATGGTTGTAGCAACCTCGTTGGATGTCTATGCTATGTTTTCACCTTTTGGAATTCTAGACACCTGGATATGTAATTAACCACTTCTTTCCTCATTCCTAGCCAAAAGTATAGGATTTTTACAGTTGAAAATGTTTTTGATATCATGGGTGCCTAGCATATGTCACATTATGCATTTCCCTTACCACTATAGTTTTCAGGTCACTGGAATTTGGCACATATATTTTTCCTCTATACGTGAGTATTCCATTCTCTTGCAACTCATAATAATTAAATTTATGTTGTAAATTGACTTGTTGTAATGTTTCTTTTATTTTTAAATGTTGTTGATTTGAATTTGTATCCTCTAACATTCTGTCTTTTAAAATTGTGTTAAATATGTTGGTGGATGAAATATGCATTTCATGATCTCTTCTAATGAGTGCATTAACCACTTGATTTTCCTTTCAATTTATGTGTTTAATTTCAAATTCATATTCACTTAGAAATTCTGGTCATCTAGTTTGTATGGCATTTAATGTTGGTTGTCCAAACAAATGCTTTAGACCACAATGGTCTATCCTTAGCTCAAATATTCTCCCCATGAGGTAATGTCTCCACATTTTTAATGCATGTTCAATGGATGCCAATTCCAATTCATGTGTATCATAATTCCTCTCTCTCCTTTAATTTTCAAGACTCATATCATACCACATGCTATTTCTGAGTGAGGACTCCACCAATCCCTTCCTTGCATGCATCAATGCATACTACAAATTGTTCATCTGGATCTACAATCTTTAATATTGGTTCACTTGTCAAAATATATTTCAACTGCTAGAAAATTTCTTCGCATTTGGGAGTCCATTCAAATTTCACTCCCTTCTTTTAGAAAGAAGTGATTGAGTTTGCAATCTTTGAAAAGTCTTTTATGAATCTTCGGTAATAACCAAAAAGACCCATAAATGATATGACCTCTATCACATTTATTAGCATTAGACACCCTATAATGGACTCTATCTTCTCGAGATCAATTGTTATCCCATCTACTGATATAATATTCCCCAAGTAGTGAATCTTATTTTCATAAAAGATGCACTTACTTATCTTGGATACAACGTGTGCTCTCTCAAAACTTGCAGCATCATTCTTAAATATTGCTCATGCTCTTCTTATGTCCTTGAATAGATGAGTATATCATCTAGGAACACAATCACAAACTTTTTCAGGTATTCCATGAACATTCCATTCATTAGGAACATGAAAATAGTTGGGCAATTTGATAGTCCAAAAGTCACTACCGTAAATTGATAATGCACATATCTTATTCTAAGTGATGTCTTGTTGATATTCTCTATCTTTATCCTCTCTTGATGATAACTTGATCTCAAATCAATCTTGGAAAATATTCTTGCACCTTTTAGCTGGTCAAAAATATCATCAATCCATGGAAAAGGATATTTGTTCTTTATTATGACCTTATTTAGTTGTCTGAAATGAATACAAATCCTTAAGGTTCCATCTTTCTTCTTCACAAAAAGAACTGGAGCTCCCCAAGGTGACACACTTGGGTGGATATACCCCTTATTTAATAGCTCTTCAAGCTACATCTTTAACTCTTTCAATTCTATTGTGCCCATTATGTAAGGTGTCTTGGACACTGGGGTAGCTCTTGGAACCAAATCAATACAGAATTCAATGTCCCTCTTTGGTGAAAATCCTTGGATTTCCCAAGAAACATATTCAAAATATTTCAAGACTGGATGGTCTTCAATACTTGTCACTTTATCTGTGGTTGCCTCTTCCATATGGGCTGCAAAAACTTGACATCTCTTCTTGAAACTCTTTTTCAACTACATGGCTGAAATTCTCTAACAGCTACAACTCTCAAAATGCCTTGAATATTTCATTGTTTCCCTCGCTCATCAAGAAAAGTTATTGTTTTTGTGTAATAGTCTAGGACAACATGTTCTTTTTCCAACCAATCCATGCCAATTAGGTAGTCATATGATCCCAATGGTACGATGTTCACATCTACCTTTGTTCTGAGTCCATTCATGTCTATTGTGTGACCTTTAACCAACTCATTGATGTTTCTCTTAGCCCCCGTGGCTAATTGGACTAGTCAATATTTCTTATGCTTACTCCTTTGCAAGTGAAATATTTCAACAATTTTATAGTTTATGTAACTATGGTTGGCTCCAGAATCAATTAAAATTGGTATGGGTTGGTTATCAAACTTACCTTCAACTTCAATCATGTGGAATTGATACTCTACTTGCTTATTGTCCAAGGCTACATAAATCCTTAGAATTCCTCCTCCCATGTCTTCAATTGTTTCAGCCTCATGAATTTTGTGGACGGTCCTCATTCTTCAACCTTTGTGAGCGTGGTCCCTATATAAGTGATTCCCCTCACATCTCCAACATTTTACAGGCTAATGCCTTGGCATTTTCCCAAATGGATATGTTGGCTTGCTCTCATTCTGGGTTGATTGTACTTGCTTATTTGCTTGGGAGTTGTTCTTGAAAAATCGTGTCTTAAAACCTTTCTGCCTTTGATCCCTTTTTCCTTTCATCTTGTAATTCCAATATTTTTGGAAGACTGACATCCCTCTACTCTATTCATAAAGATGATTTTCTCTCCTTATGGTCTCCTCCAAAGTTCTTGGGTTATCATATTGTATCTTGTCACTGTAGAAGGAGGGTAACCCACTCAAAAATCTTTGGAATTTTACTTTCTCATCCTTAATGAAGCCAACATACTTCAACAACTCAAAGAACATGTTCTCATATTCATCCATTTTCACACTTCCCAACTTGATTTCAAATAAATATTTCATCTTCCTCTCATAGTAATGCTCAGACAAATATTTCTCTTGGAAATATCCATTGAACTGTCTCCATGAGACCTTCCTCTCATTAAGGTGTTTTTCTTGCTTAAGTTATTCCCACTACATGGTTGCCTTTCCTTCTAAGTGGTAGTTGGAAATAATTGTTTCTACCCTAGAGGGATAATCATGCAGTTGGAAAAATTTCTTCATTTCCAATAGCCAAGCCTCGACTTCTTCTCCCTTCCTATGCTCACCATTAAAATTTGGTGGCTTGATTTTCCTAAGTTCACCTTGCAAGATGTTTACCTCAGGCCTTCTCCTCTTCCTCCTAACAGGAGACACACTTGGGCTACTCCCTAGCCCTCAACTTACACGATATATCCTAGTGGATTTCCCTAGGGAATGATGGTGTCTTCTCATACTCCTTGACTTATTGTCATTCCCATGCTCATCCCTTCTGGTATGGGATCTGAATGCTATCACTTGTCTAGAACTAGCTTCTTACTTTGTGCCAGAGTCTTTATTGGCTTGCCTCTGTAGCATGGTCAAGATCTATAGCATCTCTTCTTGAGATTTCATAATATTTTCATTATCATCCTTATATATCTACACTTTTCTCTACATGCTTCTCATAGTTACAGGCTCTTTCCTACCTCTTCTTCCATTGAACTATATCTTAGTATTTGCCATGTTGACATGTTACCCTTTGAATTCCTCTTCATGATTGTAGGACCCCTAAGAATATTCCATGGTTGCATTTCTCATACATAAAACAAAATTCCTTATCGTACCTCTAAATTCTGCAATAAACTGTGCATGCAAACATTTTTTTGTTAGACAAAAATATATACACATGGTTCTGGAAAAGAATGCATAAATTTTTCATCTTTCTAATGTCACTAGTCATGTTCTTTTGTGTTGGCTATAACTTAAACTACCTAGATAAATTTTCTAGTTTGATATATGGATCCTCCTCTCCAATATCTTTCCAATGACTACTTTCTTGCTCAATTCTGAGCTTTGAGTATAATGTTATGGTCATCTGAATATTTTTAATGTACCCCTTTTGTACACTTTTCATTCTAGTGCAAATAATCCTAGACACCAACTTTTGTCACGCATAGAAGTAAATATGTTGGGAACTAGAGAAACTTTTGTATAATAAATAGATAAAAACTATGAAAAAAATTCATAACAACTCTCATATGGTCAATCTAATGCTCCAGTAAAAAACTGCAACAATATAGAAACAACAACTTTGTCCTTTTCACCCATTTTTCCATACTTAGAAGTTTTAGCCAAACTGTCTATCTCCCAAACTGTGCACTTATGGAAAAAATTTACTAAACAAAAGTTGTCTATCTTGATGAGTATACAAAATGTTTAGTAAACAAAATTTTCCATATTTGTCATCTTGGGACCCTTTTCCTACTCTGAAAATCCCAAAAATCCTCAAAATGTGGCTCAAAATAGTAGATTTTTCCCTATTTTGGCACCTCCACTTCAAAATCCTTAGAATCGAGCCAATCTCTTCACATCTATTTTCATGTTTTATTTTCTAACACTTTGTACAAGTTTAAACAGTAATTGTGCTCCTACCATTGAGCTTGACACTAATCTTAAAAAACATGTAATTTGCATATTCAGGTAAATCATAGCATAATTGGCCAATGGCCCTCTCTAACACTTTTGTAGCCCTCAACACTGCAGAAAAAAACCCAAAAAATATTATCTTCTTCTGAGTTATTATGTTCATGTTATATCCCAAATATGATTTTGGCTCCAGCCTTGGTTTTTTTTAATGAGACTATAGGACAATTTCACCTATGTGGTATCCTTCTTCTCTTATTCCTTTTCGAAGACCGCACATGCATAAATTTTGTATTATGCACCAATATTCAGCATGCGCCAGATCCACAATGCACAACGTCAATATTCAGTGTGCACAAATTCTATACCGCACACCAATATTCAATGCACACAATTTTTTATGTCACGCACCAATATCCAATGCATGAAACTTTTTCATATCGTGCACCAATATCCAGTGCATGCAACTTTTTATGCCACGCACCAATATCCAATCTGTGAAACTTTTTATGCCACGCACAAATATATATTGTGCACAACTTTTTATAATGCGCACCAATATCCATTGCACGCAACTTTTTTTTATGTCAAACACCAATATTCAGTGTGCGCAACTTTTTGTGTCATGCACAAATATCTAGTGCGCACAACTTTTGTGCCACGCACCAATATTCTGTGCGCACAACTTTTGTGTCGTGCACCAATATTCAATGCACACAATTTTTGTGTCTTGCACACTTCCAACTTTGCACCGCGCAGCGCCAACGTTTAGCTCACACATTGTGCACCATTGTGACCATCATGAAAATTCTTGACTTTCCTATCTAATCACAATCCAATCGCTTGGAAGTTGAGATGACCCCTCCATAACAACCATTCTAAGTGCAATTCTGACTTGAATTTGCTTAGAAATTTGGAAATTTTACTTAGATTTTACTTTTTTCCCCAGACTCGGCATAACTCAAATGTTGAGATGATGAATTTACCAACTTCATGTTAATATGAGGCCCATACAAGTCCAATGTTGAACCAAAAATATTTGATACCAATATGTAACATTCCACATCTTAACCGAGGAAAATTACTTGCAAAAAATACACATAAATTTGAAATTTTTCTGCTAACTAAATTCATGTAACTTACCAGCTACGAATTATACACAGAATTAACCATTGCATATACCAATTATTTAAATCAAGCTAGGTCACACTAGATAACATGAATATTAACTCCTCACTGAGACAAATCACGCACGCAACAATATTTGTACCACGCTCGACAACTGTTTCTAGCGCACGCAACAAGATTTTTACTACGCTCGACAACTATTATCAGCGAGCGCAACAATTTGAGCACCATGCCAGAATCCCGTTACCAATACTTGATCCAAAATGGATCCAAGAAGGACTAAAAATAAAATTTCTTAGAATCGGATGAAACCATCACCATTGCATCGGGTTTGTCGTGTCGATTTCGACCATATATTTTTTTCCAAAACTGGACACTGTATGCAAAAGTTATCGCATTCTAATCGATTTCCCAAACNTCAAGCTAGGTCACACTAGATAACATGAATATTAACTCCTCACTGAGACAAATCACGCACGCAACAATATTTGTACCACGCTCGACAACTGTTTCTAGCGCACGCAACAAGATTTTTACTACGCTCGACAACTATTATCAGCGAGCGCAACAATTTGAGCACCATGCCAGAATCCTGTTACCAATACTTGATCCAAAATGGATCCAAGAAGGACTAAAAATAAAATTTCTTAGAATCGGATGAAACCATCACCATTGCATCGGGTTTGTCGTGTCGATTTCGACCATATATTTTTTTCCAAAATTGGACACTGTATGCAAAAGTTATCGCATTCTAATCGATTTCCCAAACAGGCAAAAAAAGTCAACAGTCAACAGTCAAAGGTCGTACTACTGACATTAGCAGTACGTCATGATGACGTCAGTAGGGTGATGTGGTAGCACCAAGAGCTGACACATGGCAGTCATTTTTGGCATTTTCAGGTTGAGTTGGCCCGGTATGGATTTGACACGTGGACTGTACGAATGATGATGTCGCAGCCCATATGATGACGTGGCCCATTAACAGGTTGACGCATGGCAGACACCTGGATATACGGACAAAGACATGGAGACAGGTGGCAGGCTCTGGGCATGATACGTGGCATACGGAATGACTAGGTCGGTGACTGGATCGTACGAGCCAAGCATAGTGTGACACCTGGCCCAATCACATGGTGCCATGTGGCACCCTGGATAAGGCTAAAGAGGTGAGAAATGAACTAACAGCTATGGGCTAACCAGATGTGTTGCGATGTTTCTTGTTTTGACAAGTGACGAAATATTGTTTTAAAGTTGATTGTTGTGGAATTTGAGGGTAAATCCTGGTCAGCGGGGGGCTAGCCCGACCAACCAAGAACCAAGGGCACAGTTACAACCCTCCATGTGACCAGGGATCCAGAGGATCGGGGGCTCCACTCCAGCGCGTGGCCACATGGCTTGGCACATGACTAAGGGCACAGGATTAGGGTGCCAACGCTTAAGCACGTGGCCACATGAGCCATTCCCATATGACCACGAGCTCAGAGACTTAGGGGGTCGGCACGCATTTTTCCCAAATATGGGTTTTTAAATTATATTATTGGATTTTGTGGGTTTTCAACTTTATAATAACATTTTTAATGATTTTTATGCTGCTTTTGGAGGATTTTTCCCATTATTGGGGGATCTGGAGCCCGATTTGAGGTCAGATCTTGGAAGGAAGTTGGGAGGTGACCCCCAACTCAGAATATATAAAAACCAGAGGTTTTTGATAGTCCAATGAGGTTCATAAATAGCATGATGTTGAATAATTCATGAATCCTAAGCCATTTTTGTGTAGGGAATCCATTGAGGAAGTGAACTTTGAAGGCCATTTTCGAGAGCTACGCTCAACCATTTTTAGTGTCATCGGTTGTGTTGGATTCTTGAGGTCGAGAAGAACACATCCAAACCAGTTTTTAGTCCATTTGAGATACTTTTGATGTAATTTTTTAGCATTGAATATTAATAAGGAAGCCTTCCCCACTAAGACAAAGGCTCAGAGACCTAGGCAACCTTATGTCGAACTCCATTAACAATATTGGCATTATGGTTTGTTTTTATTAATGTTTACTTCTATTTTGTATTATTTATGATGGCTACAACATTCTTTCATTAAGATCTCCTTCCTCATTTATTTTTTTGAATGGTAATTTAACACATGCTTAAAACTCAACCAAGTCTTTAAAATATCATTTTCGGATCAAGTGGTATTGGAGCAGGTTGACAGTTGGTTGTTTTAGTTTGCATGATTACCAAGGAAAAGCTAAGTCATGGTGAAGGTGATCTTGTAGAAGTAGATCCTGAGATTAGATCGAGAAAGAGGGCATCTCAAAGTGAGAAGATGGCATCTGAAGAAGGAATGTCTCAAAATGAGATAGAGTTTCAAAAGACTTTCTTTGCCATTTCAGAGATGGTAAAGGTCTTATATGATGATTACTTGGAACGGAAGAGGCCTTTTCAAGGGGAATATTCAAATCAAGCCAAAATTTAAGAAGGAGAGGACCCTCCTAAAACTACTCCTTCATCTCCATCTTCTTATTCTTCTTCTTCTTCTTCAAGTACAAGTTCAACTTCTACCGCAATAAAACATTCTCATAAACATAAGCATGATATTCCATTACTTAAGCTTGATGTAAAATTCGAACTTCCCATGTATGATGGGGAACTCAATGCTGAGAGGCTTGATAATTGGGTCAAACATATGGAAGTTTATTGCAGTGTGCAACAAATCAACGATGAGGCAACCCAAATCAAGTTGGCATCGCTTCATCTTGCAGGCACAACACTCATCTGGTGGCAGAGTAAGTTGCAACATGGTACGCAGAAAGTTGGTAATGTATTTCCATCATGGAAAGATTTTTTTTTTGCACTTAGAAAATAGTTTTATCCTTTGGGTTATAAGGAAAATGCTTTAATTGAATGGAAAAGTCTTAAACTAAGAAAAGGACAAACGGTGCAAGAATACACAGATGAATTTCGTAAGATGGAATTAATGTTAAATATTCCATTACATACACAAGAAACTCTTATGAAGTATATAGGAGGTTTACCTACACATATTCATAACACTATATTTATGTTTGGACCTACTAATCTTGATGAGGTTTTTGTTCAAGCAACGTATATTGAAGCAAGGAAAACATGAGTTGGTGTATTAGGGGAATCGTCTTCAAGGAAAGAAGACAAAAGAAAGGGGAATGGAAAGAAATAAAATTGAGTGACAGTGAAGGAAGAGAAGCTCTCTTGCAAGCATTGCAAGAAAGAAGGGCATGATGATGACCATTGCTGGAAATTGCACCCAGAGAAGAGACCAAAGTGGTTCAAAGAGAGGAAAGGGAGGCAAAAAGTTGCAGCAACAACACGGCCAATAGACTTGGGGTATGATTCAGGTGATGAGTCCAAAATAACAGCAGTTGGTTTGACAGATAAAACTGGTGATGGTTAGGATTCTAGAAGTAAATTGTTTCATATAAGGGTCATAATGAAACATACTAAGATCGATATGTTGATAGATAGTGGATCTCAATATAACTTAGTTTCAAAGGAAGTGGTTAAGAAATTTGGATTAAACACTAAGATGCATCACAAGCCTTACTCACTTAATTGGATAAGCAAAGATCACAAATTTCCCATAACAAATCAATCTACCATAAAGTTTTCAATTACATATAAGGATGTGGATGAAGTAACATGTGATGTGGTGCCGCTAGATACATGTGGAATGGTCTTAGGAAGCCCTTATTTATATGATCGCAAATCAATCTGCTATAGGGAATGGAATCAATATCACTTAACTAAATAATGCAATTAATATGTTGTACATGCTCATCACATAAAAGAAAATCAATCTCTTCAAACAATAGAACAATTAAGGAAGGTAGCTTATGCAATAAACACACCTATAATTGTGCCAAGTAAAGTAGTTGATATTAAGCATGAACATAATATGGTTGTAGAATGGAAGTTCAATCATACTTTGCTTCAAGATAACCTAATGTCATGCAAGCACATCAAATATATTGGTTCAGCTTCAGTGATATTTCTTATACTTTCGTTGCTAATGTTTTCTACATGGATGGTAGTGGATTCAGTAAGAAGTGAACGAATTCAAGTGGCTAACAATGTGTTTTTGGTTGTCATGGTTGTTATGAAATTGATTATGATGTGACAGGTGCACAAGAAAGAGTTTAAAGACAAAGGACAAGTGGGGAGGCCTATCCCACACTTGATGATTGGTTAATATCCTTTTGGAGGACCAAAAGGTCTTAGTGGGGAGGCTTGATCCAAAATGGATCCAAGAAGGCCTAAAAATAAAATTTCTCAGAATCGGACGAAACCAGTGCCATTGTGTCGGTATCGTCGTGTTGATTCCGACCATATATTTTTTTCCAAAACTGGACATCGTATGCGAAAGTTATCGTGTTCTGATCGATTTCCCAAACAGGCAAAAAAAATCAAAAAAGTCAAAGTCAACAGTCAGAGGTCGTACTGCTGACATCGGAAATATGTCAACATGACATCATCAGATGACATCAGTATGACATCATTATGACATCAACAGGTTGATGTGGAAGCACCAGGAGCTGACATGGCAGTCATTTTTGGCATTTTCAAGTTGAGTTGGCACGATACAGATTTGACACGTGCACTGTACGGACGTCGACATGGAAGTTCGTACAATGATGTGGCCCAGTGACAGGTCGATGCATGACAGACACATGGTTTTAAGGATGATGACATGGCGATAGGTGGCAAGCTATGGGCATGACACGTGGCATACGGAATGATTGTGCAGGTGACTGGGTCGGTGACTAGACTGTACGAGCCAATCACAGGGTGACACATGGCCCAATAACAAGGTGACACATGGCACCCCGGATAAGGCCAAAGAGGCCTACTAAAAATTGGTTGAGCTTCCGGCGGATCGAACCCCTGTCCTCCGGGCGAGCAATGGACTAACGGTTATGGGCTAACCGGATGGGCTGCGGTGTTTCTTGTTTTGACAAGTGGCAAAATATTATTTTAAAGTTGATTGTTGTGAGATTCGGGGGTAAATCTCGGTCGGAAGGGGGTTAGCCCGACCGACTAGGAACGAAGGGCATGGTTACAACCCTCCATGTGACCAAGGATCTGGAGGACCAAGGGCTCCACTCCAGCGCATGGCCACATGTCTTGGCACGTGACCAAGGGCAAAGGATCAAGCAAAGGACTAGGGCACCAACGTTTAAGTGTGTGGCCACATGGGTCATTCCCATATGACCAGGAGCCCGGAGACTTAAGGGGTTGGCATTCATTTTTCCCAAATATGGGTTTTTAAACTATACTATTGGATTTTGTGGGTTTTTAACTTTATAATAAGATTTTTAATGATTTTTATGTTGATTTTGGAGGATTTTGCCCGTTATTGGGGGATTTGGAGCCCAATTTGAGGTCATATCTTGGAAGGAATTTGGGAGCTGACCCCTAACTCAGAATGTATAAAAACCAGAGGTTTTCAATAGTCCAAGGAGGTTCATAAAAAACATAATGTTGAAGAATTAATGAAGCCTAAGCCATTTTTATGCAGGGAAGCCATTGAGGAAGCGAACTTTGGAGGCCATTTCCAGGAGCTACGCTCAACCTTTTTCAGTGTCGTTAGTTGTGTTGGATTATTGGGGTCGATAAGAACAAAACCATACTATTTTTTAATCCATTTGAGATACTTATGATGTAATTTTGTAGCATTGAATATTAATAAGAAAACCTTCCCCACTGAGACAAAGGCTCGGAGATGTAGGCAACCTTGTGTCGAACTCCATTAATAATCTTGCCATTATGATTTGTTGTTCTTAATTTTTTATTTTGTTATGTATTCTTTATGATGGTTTCAACATTCTTTCATTAAGATCTCATTCCTCATTTAAGTTTTTGAATGGTAATTTAACACATGCTTAAAACTCAACCAAGTCTTTAAAAGATCATTTTTTGATCAATCTTACTAAAATTGACTAACATGTGCAATTAAAAATAGAATTACGAACAACATGACTATCAAGCTCATGCAATTGTCCATACTAGTTAAAAATGTAAATGCAACTAATAATTTCACCACAACAACATATAATGCATTCTCATGCACAGAGTTAAATGCACAATAATTAAACTCATAAATTAACTCAGGAAAATAGATAAACACTTATCTTTTTAAAATAGTTGTGTAACTAGATGCTTGTGAAGGACATTCAACCCAACCATAGACTTTTTGTTTTAAATCTAAACAACAATTCACCCCAGAGTTGGGGCTAGGAAACCACAAGAAAAGGTTGTCTCTCATTGTCCCCTCACAACTCAGATATCTCACAACCCACTAGTATTCTCCTACAACTATCCTGAATTTTCTCCACCTCTATTCCTCTTGACCTTCACAACCCAAGAAATGTACCCCTTCACTACTCTCAATACATCGGGCATCCCATTCATTTATCAGGGTCTCTCTAGCACAAGTAACTAGGAATCTCTCTACTAGGAACTCAAGGGAACTCACTACTAGGAAAACTACTAGCAACAAGAAAAAACACTTGCTTTTACAATACAAATCACACAAGAGCTCACTCTTCAGGCCTGGCAACCTCAATCTTCAATCTTCAACTCCCAATCGCTCCAAAATGCTCCAACATGCTGTAGAATTCACCTAGCCTTCTTGCTCTATCTCCAATGCTATTTTGTATTACTCTTTGCTTGTTGTTCATGTAAAACTCAATATGTAAAAATTGTTTATAGCTTCCCATACGAATTTCCTCTATTTTCCAATGATAGTTGACTTCTCACTCTACCCAATGTTTATTGTTCTTCATCCCCCCCACCCCATGCTCTCCAATAACTAGGGGATGTGACTCTCACACCCACCCTCTTACATAATTTTAATGATTGGGATCTCATACACTCAAACATAAAATAGAAGTTATCCCCAATGATAATAAAATTAATGAAAATAGATTGAATTAATACTCACAATTAATTTCCCCCTTGGGTCTCTCTTAGACACTCTCTTCTCTTGTGGAAAAATCATCCCCCATTTCTGTCAATGTTCCCCAACAGTTAGTATCACATTTTATTTGTTTAAGAACATAAAATACATTTGCATATTACATCGCTTGCCCATAGCCACATTCATATCTACATTATGCATTAATTAAACTGGGGATTGTAGTGAGTATGTTACAAAAATGGTCTGCACTATATTATACATTACACGTGTAGTGGGAGTTTTGAGAAGGTATATGTCCAAACCAGGGAAGGAGCATTGGGCTATAGTAAAGAAGATTTTCAGGTATTTGTGTGGCACTACTAATTATGGATTGTGTTATTGTTATCGCACAAGTTGTAGGTTGGGGAAATCTTGACCCAACCACCAATTGGAGACAACTAGGAGCGAACCTACCCACTGTCACCTTAGGCAGGTGTCCCCGTCACTTGAGAGATGAGGTAGTCACCTCAAGGGGGGAATCTCGGTGACCCTAGGGGGAAATGATATGGAAAATTTTAACTATGAATGGATGTCCCTAGAGATCAATTCTATATGGTAGGAAAATATTGGGAAAGGATCTTGGAAAGTCTTAAGGGTTTCCAAAAGAGTTGAGTGACCCGTCGAGAGTGAAGTACCTACACCAGACACAATAAAATCCAAGGATACTTGCAATATGTTAGTTGGAAAAGAAAGTTAATCTTGTTGTCCCTAATTTGCAGAAAAATTAAATGATATATATCAGCTAAATAAATATGACAAAGGTTGCAATATAAGTGCTAAGTATATGATAAATAAACAAGAGACAAAGCTAGTGAAAGCTAGCTCAACTCACTAATGATTAAGCAATAACTTTAGCAAAAAAAGAAAGGTTGAAACAAAAGGTTGATGCAATGATATTATCAGTCTTATGACTCTAGCAAACCAAGCTTAACAGCAGGAAAATCAGCCACAAGAAACCACCTCTAACTAGCTCAATAGGTGCGCTAGGCTTACTAGAGAGTTAGGGTAAAGTTAGGGCTAAATCCTAGGGTTAGTTTAGGAGTTATTAAGCGTTAGAAGGTTAGTTTTCTACAACCCTATTGGTTGTAAGTTAGTTTTGTAATAGAATAAAGAATGTGTGGTTGAAATGGGATGCCTCAATGAGGCAAGAGAGACAAAGGCTCAAGGAACATTTTCCCAAAGAGACAACTTTAAAACTTGAAATTTGTACGTTTACCAAGGCAACAGTTTATTTCTCCAATGCAACAAGTAAATGATTAGTTCCATCAATAATTGGGTTAATGGAGTTAAACAAGAAAGACATATATGTACTACCTCCTTGGGGGTGTAAATCCTCTTACTCCCCAAGGAAAGTATCTCTAGCTAGGGCTTAAGCTAAGAGGGTGTATGCCCTTATACTTCTCTTAGAAAACCCTTGTTAAACCAATAACATGTAAGCATAAAGTGATGGAGACTAAGGTGGGGGTGTATGCCCTTATACTTCCCACCTAGCTCTAGCAAATAGCATTTACTTGAACAATAAATGATAGCACAATGTAAAAAAGCTTACCAATTCAAGGAAAAAGCTAAGACAAACCACCACAATAGCTAGAGAATAGTCGTCCAAGGATAGTGTATCACTTCCATCAACCAATAATCCAAAAGATAGACATAAATAAGAGCACAAGAGAGAGAACTAGCCAAAGAGAGCAAAATTTTCAATCCAAGACCTCTCCAAATGGGAGAGTTATGATTTAAAATGAGATCTTATGATCTCTATTTATATAAAATATCACTAACATAGTGTGTCCACATAAATTCAGTGTAAACCAAAAGATTAGGGGTCAACAACCCTAATCTTTCCATAATATTAAAATATTTATCTTTAAATTCACTTTTTGCACAAATGAAAACCCTAAGAGTGACGTCACCCCTTTAGGAGGGACATTTTGGCACTTTTAGGGCTAATGTTGAGTTAGAGATGATAGGGTTGGGCCTCCAAAGGCCATGTGTCTCCAATCCAACCTTCTTCTTCATGATCCAAGGGTTTCTTCCTTCAAAATTTTCCATGTGTAGCCATCACCACTTCAATCCCCTCAAACATGACGTCAAGCCTCCAAAACATGACGTTTTGCCTCTTCTAGGCAAAACATTTGGCATGTGAGGGCTAGGTCATGTCTCTCAAGTCATCTTCTAGGCCTCCAAAGGTTCATCTCTCTCATCTGGCATGTGGGCCATGTAAATGTGAATGAACATGCACAGATAAGATCTAGCTAGCAAAGGACATACACAGTTTGCAGAAAAATGAGAAAAGACTGAAACGAGAGAGAGAATCAAAGAATTGCATTAACTGAATGAAAAAGTGATACAATACAATAGATATTCACTAGATATCTCAAATAATGTACCATAATGCATGATTTAATGCACCATAGTGGTGGTCTAGAGTAATCTGGACACACACCGACAGTTACAGGAGTTAACTACCACCTAGTCTAAGTCAAATAGCCTCTCAGTCCTCAGTTAACTGACTAAAAGCATCAGTAATGCGCCACTCTGGTGATAAACCCAAGGACAATGTGTATTAGCAGTGATGATCCCAATGTTGCATGGTGATGGAGCCAATGTGGCATCGATACTCCACTCAATTGATCCAACTGAAGTGTGAACTGAAGAGAATATTCCCCTAGAATGTAGGAAAAGGAATATTCTCCATAAAATGTAGGAGACTAGATAATGACTAATAAACATAGGGAAAACCTTAGGAAAAAGAAATCATAGGTGTGTGTGAAGTATCTCCAACGCCCTCCTGAACATAATTATGGTGAAAATAAAAGAGTGGGTCCCGGCAATGAGGCCATGTTAGCTACCCAAAAGAAAAAGACACACTGAAATAAATGAAGAAATATGGAAAACCTCATGTGAAAAAACCCCCTTCAAGGTACAAGGTATCAAAAAAAAGAACTGACAATTGCTTGGAAACTATGTCCTTCAATCCAAAACAACTGTGCAGAGAATGGAACTTATGCTTAGTGAAGGTCATGGTGAATATGTTTGCAGTATGTTCTGCTGAAGGACAAAACTGCATTATGATGATCCCCTCATGTATTAAGTCCCGAATGTAGTGCATATGGATCTCTATGTGATTCGTCCGCTGCCTCTCAACTGGATCTCTGCAAAACTTCAAAGTGCTCTAGTTGTCACACTAGATGACGATCGGTTGGTGAAACTGAATACCCAACTCAATGAGAAAATGTTGTAGCCACATAGCCTGAATGGTTATGTTAACTACCCCTCTGTACTCTACCTTGGCTGAAGATAGAGCAATAGTAACATGCTTCTTGCACGACCAATAGATGGTCCCAGGACCCAGATTGAGTGAGTAACCAGATGTGGACTTGCGATCACTGTTGTCTCCAACCTAGTCATAATCAGTGAACCCGATGAGGTCCAATGCAAAGTTTGTTGCATAGTGAATCCCAAAGGTGATGGTGCCATGTACGTAATGAAGGATATGTTTTGCATCCTTCCAATGTAGCTCGTGCAGCTCTCGCATGAATCGGGAGACTGCTTCAACTCTATAAGAGAGGTCTGGTCTTGAGTGTGTGAGATACAACAAGCTCCCCACTAACTTTTTGTACAGTGTTTTTTCCTCCAGTGGAGTGTCCTCGCCATCCTCAAGTCTAACTCCTAATAGGAAAGGAGTCGAGGTAGACTTGCAGTCTCTCATATGGAATCTCTCAAGGAGATATTGTACATACTTGGCCTGAGATAGTTTGATGCATCATGCATCCTGACTGATCTCGAGACCAACGAAGAAATGTAGTGGACCCATGTCCTTCATCAAGAAATTGTCATGAAGAATCATCTTGACTATAGAAATCACCGAAGTCGAGCAACTCGTGATCAACAAATCATCAACATACAAAACTAGGAGTAGAAGTGAATCAGTTGTCCTGAGCATGTAAACGTTTGGGTCTAACTTACAATGTACAAATCTCTGTGATAGAAGGTAGGAGTCCATCTTATCATACCATTCCCTCGGGGTCTGCTTGAGGCCATAAAGGGACTTCTTCAATTGAGAGACCAAAGATGAATCGTGCATGAATCCCTGGGGATGCTTCATATAGATCTCCTCAAAGAGATCTCTGTGAAGATATGTGAAAGAGGAGTTCAAAAGAAATGAGACTGCAAATAGTTTCGTACGCTTCATCCATCTGATTTAGATACTTGGATTTTTCTATGGCTGATGTGGGTTCGGTCTCTGTGGCCATGGGTAACCTATATAATCCTTTTCTTTGAATATGCAATTCCATCTTGTGCTTCCATGCAAAGAAATTGTACAAAGTAAATGAGCCACCCAAGCATGTGCATCAAATATTACCATGTCAAACAAGTAAGTGCTCAAAAAAATTATGCGACTTTCCAAGATTGGATATGGGATTGTTGACGAAGTGTCTTATTGGGTAGATATTTCCCTAGGTGAAGGAGTGTTTCCCAAGTGATCCCCCTCTAAGCCATGTAAATTGGATGAAGTGGTTAAGGATTAAGACTCATTGGGCATGGGGTTCATGACATACAATGGGTTGTAGTGTCTCATTCATGGGTGCCTTTTGTAGAGGGTGTGTGGAACCTTCGTTTGCAATGCACTTTTTCCAAGCCCATAATCTTGCCATTATTTGTTTCTTTCATGTTTTAAAAGTACAAGTTGAAGGCCACTACCTTGGAGTGGAGTCCAGATAATGACAGTGTCACTCACAAATACCTTGCGGAAATGAGAAGTTTGGTTCATGATGAGACTCCCTTTCTCTCAACCATGCAACTGAGAGGTATTATTCTAGCTTGGTGACCAGATGATAGTAATGTCATACCTCTAGATACCCATGATCATGATAGGTCAGCTCGTGATGGGACCTCCTATCCTCCAACTAACTCCCTCAGCATTCTATCATTTATTCTTGTGGGTCCCCCTTTTCTTATAGATAAGTATTTCATTGATTTCTTGTGGGATCCTTGGGTGAAGCCTCTGGAAGGTTTATATATAGGATTTGATATTTTTAACCAACAACAATCTCTCTGGGCCTTCAACCCCTTCTTCCCATAGAATGAGGGACAACCCCTTCTTGGGTCAATACAACATATAATCCTAAGAGAAAAGGAAATGGGGTGGTTAAGTGATGAAAAGTGGTAAGTATGGCCAGGAACGGTACGATGGCTCTTCAAGGGAGTTCCTAGTAGCAAACCCATTCCCAAGGAATACCACTTACTAGGGCACAATGTCAACCACCAAGGTGAAACACGGAAAAAGGCATAATGTCCAAGCATATGTCATGAAATCTAAAGCAATCTAAGATACAACATACTAAAATTCCTCAAATATTGAAATGGAACTCACCATAATACCTGACTTGTGCCTCATGGAGCAAGTTCAATTTCCTTCCGGAAGCCAGTAGGTGTGGTGGATGCCATCCTGAAAATCCTAACCTATATGGTGGTGAGAAGGGTCTCCATCTATGCAAGTCATGTAGTCTCTTGGCACTCCATATATACATCCTAAGGGCCTCAAGACATAATCTCCTTAGTTATCCCATAAAATGGGGAAAACAGTTACCAAGGAAGACCAGGATTAGACAAAGTGTTGGACATACATGGATTTGTTGATGCAGACTGGGCTAGAGATCTAGATCACAGAATATCTACAAGTAGGTATGTGTTTAACCTATTTGAATGAGAAATTAGTTGGATGAGCAAAAGACAGTATGCAGTGGCACTCTCAACTACACAATATGAATACATGGAAACCACTCATGCAAGCAAGGAAACATTATCGTTACATAGGTTGTGTTCTACTATTAGGTTGGTACAACAAGATGTAAGGATAGATTGTAACAATCAAAGTGCAATATTCCTAGAGAGGAACCCAACTTGTTATTCTAATACAAAGCATATCGATGTTCAATATCATTTTTTTCAAAGACATGGTTGAAGAGAAGAAGGTGCTACTATTGAAGGTGGACGTTTTGGAGAATATTGCAAATTCATTAACAAAGTTTGTGAGCACTGAGTGTTGGCACCCAAATTTTTGGGTCCAGTTTTGTGCACACGCACAAATGAAAGTTGTGCACACTCATCCAAAAGTTTTGCAAGTGCCTAATGAGATGCATGAAAAAATGTCATAGCACGCGCGTCGGAACAGGTTTTTTTAAGCATCATGCCAAGTCTAAAGGAAATAAAGGGTACGTTGTTCCAAGTTTTTTCAGTTGAGCACACCAGTATGATTTTTGTCAGTTGCGCTGGAAACCAAGAATATGCTCGTCAAAAACACAAAAGGAATCATCAGGATATCTCCCAGAATGATTGTTGTCAACAATAGATGAAGACGTGGGGTGGCTAGAAGATGAGTTGTCCAGGAAATTAGGATTTCCCCTTATGCAGAGAACCTACGTGGAGCCCTAGGAAGTACCAGAAGTGTGTGAGTTCGTTAGATCAGAAAAGTGAGTGGAGAAAAACAGTGAAGGATAGCACTCCTCAACAGAAAAAGATATAAAAGAGAGCTCTTGGCTCAGAAAATATGTTGGTTGATTTCCAAATGCATCAG
>SNQJ01S0010821.1:140462-210748 GCA_010110895.2 Picea sitchensis | reverse complement strand
GGATTCTGGCATGGTGCTCAAATTGTTGCGCTCGCTGATAATAGTTGTCGAGCGTAGTAAAAATCTTGTTGCGTGCGCTAGAAACAGTTGTCGAGCGTGGTACAAATATTGTTGCGTGCGTGATTTGTCTCAGTGAGGAGTTAATATTCATGTTATCTAGTGTGACCTAGCTTGATTTAAATAATTGGTATATGCAATGGTTAATTCTGTGTATAATTCGTAGCTGGTAAGTTACATGAATTTAGTTAGCAGAAAAATTTCAAATTTATGTGTATTTTTTGCAAGTAATTTTCCTCGGTTAAGATGTGGAATGTTACATATTGGTATCAAATATTTTTGGTTCAACATTGGACTTGTATGGGCCTCATATTAACATGAAGTTGGTAAATTCATCATCTCAACATTTGAGTTATGCCGAGTCTGGGGAAAAAAGTAAAATCTAAGTAAAATTTCCAAATTTCTAAGCAAATTCAAGTCAGAATTGCACTTAGAATGGTTGTTATGGAGGGGTCATCTCAACTTCCAAGCGATTGGATTGTGATTAGATAGGAAAGTCAAGAATTTTCATGATGGTCACAATGGTGCACAATGTGTGAGCTAAACGTTGGCGCTGCGCGGTGCAAAGTTGGAAGTGTGCAAGACACAAAAATTGTGTGCATTGAATATTGGTGCACGACACAAAAGTTGTGCGCACAGAATATTGGTGCGTGGCACAAAAGTTGTGCGCACTAGATATTTGTGCATGACACAAAAAGTTGCGCACACTGAATATTGGTGTTTGACATAAAAAAAAGTTGCGTGCAATGGATATTGGTGCGCATTATAAAAAGTTGTGCACAATATATATTTGTGCGTGGCATAAAAAGTTTCACAGATTGGATATTGGTGCGTGGCATAAAAAGTTGCATGCACTGGATATTGGTGCACGATATGAAAAAGTTTCATGCATTGGATATTGGTGCGTGACATAAAAAATTGTGTGCATTGAATATTGGTGTGCGGTATAGAATTTGTGCACACTGAATATTGACGTTGTGCATTGTGGATCTGGCGCATGCTGAATATTGGTGCATAATACAAAATTTATGCATGTGCGGTCTTCGAAAAGGAATAAGAGAAGAAGGATACCACATAGGTGAAATTGTCCTATAGTCTCATTAAAAAAAACCAAGGCTGGAGCCAAAATCATATTTGGGATATAACATGAACATAATAACTCAGAAGAAGATAATATTTTTTGGGTTTTTTTCTGCAGTGTTGAGGGCTACAAAAGTGTTAGAGAGGGCCATTGGCCAATTATGCTATGATTTACCTGAATATGCAAATTACATGTTTTTTAAGATTAGTGTCAAGCTCAATGGTAGGAGCACAATTACTGTTTAAACTTGTACAAAGTGTTAGAAAATAAAACATGAAAATAGATGTGAAGAGATTGGCTCGATTCTAAGGATTTTGAAGTGGAGGTGCCAAAATAGGGAAAAATCTACTATTTTGAGCCACATTTTGAGGATTTTTGGGATTTTCAGAGTAGGAAAAGGGTCCCAAGATGACAAATATGGAAAATTTTGTTTACTAAACATTTTGTATACTCATCAAGATAGACAACTTTTGTTTAGTAAATTTTTTCCATAAGTGCACAGTTTGGGAGATAGACAGTTTGGCTAAAACTTCTAAGTATGGAAAAATGGGTGAAAAGGACAAAGTTGTTGTTTCTATATTGTTGCAGTTTTTTACTGGAGCATTAGATTGACCATATGAGAGTTGTTATGAATTTTTTTCATAGTTTTTATCTATTTATTATACAAAAGTTTCTCTAGTTCCCAACATATTTACTTCTATGCGTGACAAAAGTTGGTGTCTAGGATTATTTGCACTAGAATGAAAAGTGTACAAAAGGGGTACATTAAAAATATTCAGATGACCATAACATTATACTCAAAGCTCAGAATTGAGCAAGAAAGTAGTCATTGGAAAGATATTGGAGAGGAGGATCCATATATCAAACTAGAAAATTTATCTAGGTAGTTTAAGTTATAGCCAACACAAAAGAACATGACTAGTGACATTAGAAAGATGAAAAATTTATGCATTCTTTTCCAGAACCATGTGTATATATTTTTGTCTAACAAAAAAATGTTTGCATGCACAGTTTATTGCAGAATTTAGAGGTACGATAAGGAATTTTGTTTTATGTATGAGAAATGCAACCATGGAATATTCTTAGGGGTCCTACAATCATGAAGAGGAATTCAAAGGGTAACATGTCAACATGGCAAATACTAAGATATAGTTCAATGGAAGAAGAGGTAGGAAAGAGCCTGTAACTATGAGAAGCATGTAGAGAAAAGTGTAGATATATAAGGATGATAATGAAAATATTATGAAATCTCAAGAAGAGATGCTATAGATCTTGACCATGCTACAGAGGCAAGCCAATAAAGACTCTGGCACAAAGTAAGAAGCTAGTTCTAGACAAGTGATAGCATTCAGATCCCATACCAGAAGGGATGAGCATGGGAATGACAATAAGTCAAGGAGTATGAGAAGACACCATCATTCCCTAGGGAAATCCACTAGGATATATCGTGTAAGTTGAGGGCTAGGGAGTAGCCCAAGTGTGTCTCCTGTTAGGAGGAAGAGGAGAAGGCCTGAGGTAAACATCTTGCAAGGTGAACTTAGGAAAATCAAGCCACCAAATTTTAATGGTGAGCATAGGAAGGGAGAAGAAGTCGAGGCTTGGCTATTGGAAATGAAGAAATTTTTCCAACTGCATGATTATCCCTCTAGGGTAGAAACAATTATTTCCAACTACCACTTAGAAGGAAAGGCAACCATGTAGTGGGAATAACTTAAGCAAGAAAAACACCTTAATGAGAGGAAGGTCTCATGGAGACAGTTCAATGGATATTTCCAAGAGAAATATTTGTCTGAGCATTACTATGAGAGGAAGATGAAATATTTATTTGAAATCAAGTTGGGAAGTGTGAAAATGGATGAATATGAGAACATGTTCTTTGAGTTGTTGAAGTATGTTGGCTTCATTAAGGATGAGAAAGTAAAATTCCAAAGATTTTTGAGTGGGTTACCCTCCTTCTACAGTGACAAGATACAATATGATAACCCAAGAACTTTGGAGGAGACCATAAGGAGAGAAAATCATCTTTATGAATAGAGTAGAGGGATGTCAGTCTTCCAAAAATATTGGAATTACAAGATGAAAGGAAAAAGGGATCAAAGGCAGAAAGGTTTTAAGACACGATTTTTCAAGAACAACTCCCAAGCAAATAAGCAAGTACAATCAACCCAGAATGAGAGCAAGCCAACATATCCATTTGGGAAAATGCCAAGGCATTAGCCTGTAAAATGTTGGAGATGTGAGGGGAATCACTTATATAGGGACCACGCTCACAAAGGTTGAAGAATGAGGACCGTCCACAAAATTCATGAGGCTGAAACAATTGAAGACATGGGAGGAGGAATTCTAAGGATTTATGTAGCCTTGGACAATAAGCAAGTAGAGTATCAATTCCACATGATTGAAGTTGAAGGTAAGTTTGATAACCAACCCATACCAATTTTAATTGATTCTGGAGCCAACCATAGTTACATAAACTATAAAATTGTTGAAATATTTCACTTGCAAAGGAGTAAGCATAAGAAATATTGACTAGTCCAATTAGCCACGGGGGCTAAGAGAAACATCAATGAGTTGGTTAAAGGTCACACAATAGACATGAATGGACTCAGAACAAAGGTAGATGTGAACATCGTACCATTGGGATCATATGACTACCTAATTGGCATGGATTGGTTGGAAAAAGAACATGTTGTCCTAGACTATTACACAAAAACAATAACTTTTCTTGATGAGCGAGGGAAACAATGAAATATTCAAGGCATTTTGAGAGTTGTAGCTGTTAGAGAATTTCAGCCATGTAGTTGAAAAAGAGTTTCAAGAAGAGATGTCAAGTTTTTGCAGCCCATATGGAAGAGGCAACCACAGATAAAGTGACAAGTATTGAAGACCATCCAGTCTTGAAATATTTTGAATATGTTTCTTGGGAAATCCAAGGATTTTCACCAAAGAGGGACATTGAATTCTGTATTGATTTGGTTCCAAGAGCTACCCCAGTGTCCAAGACACCTTACATAATGGGCACAATAGAATTGAAAGAGTTAAAGATGTAGCTTGAAGAGCTATTAAATAAGGGGTATATCCACCCAAGTGTGTCACCTTGGGGAGCTCCAGTTCTTTTTGTGAAGAAGAAAGATGGAACCTTAAGGATTTGTATTCATTTCAGACAACTAAATAAGGTCATAATAAAGAACAAATATCCTTTTCCATGGATTGATGATATTTTTGACCAGCTAAAAGGTGCAAGAATATTTTCCAAGATTGATTTGAGATCAAGTTATCATCAAGAGAGGATAAAGATAGAGAATATCAACAAGACATCACTTAGAATAAGATATGTGCATTATCAATTTACGGTAGTGACTTTTGGACTATCAAATTGCCCAACTATTTTCATGTTCCTAATGAATGGAATGTTCATGGAATACCTGAAAAAGTTTGTGATTGTGTTCCTAGATGATATACTCATCTATTCAAGGACATAAGAAGAGCATGAGCAATATTTAAGAATGATGCTGCAAGTTTTGAGAGAGCACACGTTGTATCCAAGATAAGTAAGTGCATCTTTTATGAAAATAAGATTCACTACTTGGGGAATATTATATCAGTAGATGGGATAACAATTGATCTCGAGAAGATAGAGTCCATTATAGGGTGTCTAATGCTAATAAATGTGATAGAGGTCATATCATTTATGGGTCTTTTTGGTTATTACCGAAGATTCATAAAAGACTTTTCAAAGATTGCAAACTCAATCACTTCTTTCTAAAAGAAGGGAGTGAAATTTGAATGGACTCCCAAATGCGAAGAAATTTTCTAGCAGTTGAAATATATTTTGACAAGTGAACCAATATTAAAGATTGTAGATCCAGATGAACAATTTGTAGTATGCATTGATGCATGCAAGGAAGGGATTGGTGGAGTCCTCACTCAGAAATAGCATGTGGTATGATATGAGTCTTGAAAATTAAAGGAGAGAGAGGAATTATGATACACATGAATTGGAATTGGCATCCATTGAACATGCATTAAAAATGTGGAGACATTACCTCATGGGGAGAATATTTGAGCTAAGGATAGACCATTGTGGTCTAAAGCATTTGTTTGGACAACCAACATTAAATGCCATACAAACTAGATGACCAGAATTTCTAAGTGAATATGAATTTGAAATTAAACACATAAATTGAAAGGAAAATCAAGTGGTTAATGCACTCATTAGAAGAGATCATGAAATGCATATTTCATCCACCAACATATTTAACACAATTTTAAAAGACAGAATGTTAGAGGATACAAATTCAAATCAACAACATTTAAAAATAAAAGAAACATTACAACAAGTCAATTTACAACATAAATTTAATTATTATGAGTTGCAAGAGAATGGAATACTCACGTATAGAGGAAAAATATATGTGCCAAATTCCAGTGACCTGAAAACTATAGTGGTAAGGGAAATGCATAATGTGACATATGCTAGGCACCCATGATATCAAAAACATTTTCAACTGTAAAAATCCTATACTTTTGGCTAGGAATGAGGAAAGAAGTGGTTAATTACATATCCAGGTGTCTAGAATTCCAAAAGGTGAAAACATAGCATAGACATCCAACGAGGTTGCTACAACCATTGCCCATTCCTGAGTGGAAATGGGAAGTGGTTAAAATTGATTTTATTACAAAGTTTCTCAGAATAATGAAGCAACATGATTCCATCATGGTGGTGGTAGATAAAATAACTAAGGCAACACATTTTATTCTTGTGAAGACATCACACAAGGCAACAAATATTGCAAAGATCTACATGAAAGAAGTTGCCAGGATACATGGGGTGCCTAAGAAAATTATGTCATATAGAGATCCAAAATTCACATCTAATTTTTTGAAAGGTTTATTCAAAGGATTTAGAACAAACTTAACTCTCAGTACAACTTATCACCCAGAGTCAGATGGAAAAACATAGAGGACTAACAAAATCATTGAAGACATGCTTAGAATGTATGTGATGGACCAGCCATCAAAGTGGAAATATTATATCCACCAGTAGAGTTGTCTTACAACAATGACTATCAGGCCTCATTAAAATGAGCCCATTTGAGGCATTGCATCACAAGAAGTGTAAGACACCAATAAGTTAGGATAACCCAACAGACAGAGCTATCATTGGGATAAATTTGTTGTGGGAAATGGAAGAGTAGATGACAAAGATCTGACATAATTTAAAGGCTTCCCAAGATAGGCAGAAAAGTTATGCAGAAAATAACAATTTTTTTAGAGATTTTAAAGTGGGTGAACATGTTTTTTCTAAAAGTGAAAGCGAAAAAACGTTCTCTAAGATTGGGTTGCTGCCCAAAGTTGGTATCAAGATATTGTGGGCCTTTTGAAATCTTGGAGAAGATAGGGCCAATTGTATACATGATAACATTACCAACATCTATGAGAGTGAATAATGTATTTCATGTATTATTGTTAAAAAAATATGTGCCTGAATCTAACCACATAATTGATTGGACTGTGATCCATGTGGAAAATGAAGGGATTTATGGGTGGAACCAATATGCATCTTGGACTGGAAAGTCAAGGTCTCAGGAAAAAATCCATAGGGATGGTGAAGGTTCAATGGACCTGCTACGGTCTAAAGATGCAACATGGGAGCATGAAGAATCTATGTGGGAGGAATACCCATAAATGTTTGTCAATTTTGAAGGAAACATAAATTGAAAATGCAAGACTCCATTTTTGGGCGGCTAGAGTTCCAAAAACACATCTCAGAATTTTGGTCACCTACGCTCACATCCCTGAGAAAATAATGGTGCATCCTGATGGACTGAGAATAGTGAATGGGGGACATTCCTTGGGTCATCAAGTTGAGAGAAATATGATATTTTGGTTGGGACTATTGTTGGAGGGTAAAAATTGTATAATTTTGCTTTATTTTCTGAATATTGTAATATGATTTTAATTTGTATATGTATTTGGCATGGAGCTGTGCATCGAGGACGATGCACAATTGTAGGGGAGTTTTACACATTATTTTCATCACCCCTATGACTGTTAATGATGTAAACTTATCCTTTGTCTTTAGAAGGATCAATGGCTTGAATCCCTGAAGAAAAATGAAGATACTTTTTCCCAGAGAGGTGAAATTATACTTTTCCTTTGTTTAAAACCTTAAGAAAAAGGGATCGTTGCATCTTTCTTAGTGTTAAGGGTGCGACGATCTAGGATCTTCACAATTTTCACCACAGTGTCTTGTGATGTCGTTGCAGTTTGTTCAATGTTAAGGGTGCGATGATTTTTGTACGAAGGAAAAAGAGGAATTTCTCAAAAGTTCTAGAATAGAAGCTTCGAGGGTGAGTTGGCCTCCGATCGGTTTGGATATGATTCACATCCCTAATCTCTTGGGATCATCCTAACCTCCTCACCCTATCCTTTTCAGCCTATATAAGGAGAGGAGTTCTCATGGAGAAATTTAGTTATTTTGTAGCTTGGGAAAGTTAGTTTTTGGAGTTGGCTAACTTTTGGTGTGAGCTTGAGTAATTTTTGTAGCTTTGGGCTTTTCTTTGCCAAGATAGATTGTTGGTCTCAGAATCCATGGAGTAAGAAGTGTGTGGGAAGTAAGGGACTGTTGGAAGGGACCTTACAACATCAAGGCATCGGTTGTATTCTCCTTTTAATATTTCTAATACAACAATATATTTCTTTCCCATAAAATTGGTCTTATTTTATTGTATGACTCCTTGATCACATACATAGGTTTTGTTGAGTATACTTTTTTGCTTTCACTTCGTTGGATTGTGCCTTTTTACAGGTTCAACATCCCATAAGCCTTGGAATGGAACAAGGATGACACTAGCGAGGACAAACAACGTTTAAAAGGTATGCCATTTATCTCTTGTTAGTTAGTATGATTGATAATTAAAACTTGGGGAAAGTTTTATATTCTATCTTGTTTTGTTCTAGTTTCGTGGTGAAACTAGGGATATATGTTTGTGTCCACACTTACCGATTAGTCCGATAAGAAAATTGGCGAGCATACTGGGGAATAGATTGTTTTCCTAGTTTGTCTTGCTTTCTTTCTTTGATTGCTTGGGTTCTGTTTTCTAAGTCATTGGGAGATCCAAATTGACTCTCTGACTATTAAATTTCACTGGAAAAACTTCATGCTTTTTATTTTTTCCTTTTTTCCTTTGATCGTTGCACCCTACTTTGAGAGGCAGTGTGACAATCTAGGATTGACGCACCCTAACTTTAGACATAGTGTGACGTCGTCGCACTGTACTGTTCTCTAGCCCGTGATGATCTAGGATCGTCGCACTGTGCTGGCTGGTAGCTCGCACCGATTTTGTGAATTTTTTTAGTTTTTGATCATTTTCCCTGCCCATATTGTTGATCTTAGATATGGTTTTGGGGTGAAATTTTGGGTTTGATTATAGTCTAATTACAGTATGCTTGACAGCTTTGAATCTTCTTTTAGATATCCTTGAAACAAAAAATTGTATTTCTTTCTTTGCATTAGATTGGGGGCATCATTGCATTTGAAGTAGAGAAATTGCATGGTTTTTGGCATTTTTGGTCTTGAAATCTTAATTTTTTTTTTTCAAGATTCGTGTATTGGTGTACACTCTCTTTGTCTCATTTCTTGAAGATCTTGATATTTATGAGTTTAATAAAATCTTGGGACATTGTGCATATGGGAATGATAAACATTTTCTCCTTCTCGTAATATAGCTTTCATCGAAGTTAAATATTTGCATTCTCATTTCTTTGCATTGTTTAGAGTCGGTCAAAACATCATTTAGTCCATGCCATTTTTCCTCTTGAGTAAACAACAACATTAAAAGAAAAAGCTTATAAAAATTGATTAGACATTTTTATATTTTCTGGTAGGAAACCTACCTTAGCTTAGAGTGCAGGGCTTTGGAATAGGTGTGAAAGATAACATTCCAAAGTTTTAAACAAACATAGAACTTGAGTTAGGGAGCGGTAAAATCACTTATTACTATTGGATTACTGAGAGGGTCAGTGAATCAGTAATAGCGTAATTATAATCCTTTTTCTTCAAAAGTTATATCAATGTAGAATTATTATCCAATAATGACCAGTAAGAAATAAACAATCACACACATACATAGTACACTAGTGTTTTACGTGGAAACCCAAATCGGGAGAAAACCACAAAATGTTTTTTCTTATATGTCTTGAAGAAATACATTCATTGGAAGCACCAAATTCCTTTGTTTTCCAGCTGCAACTGGAAGGAGGCTCCAACCTCCTAGTTTCTCAGGCTACAACCTAAGGGAAGCTTCAACTCCCCAATTCTTTGGCTACAACTAGAAGGAGGCTACAACCCCCAATGTTCTCCGGCTACAACCAGAAGGTGGCTACAACCACCTGTCCTTGCCCCGTCCTGCCACCCTGAAGTAGAAATAGAATGATGGAACCACTGTCAGACTATCACTGTGAGATATACCACATTAAACCTGTACCAATAAATTTGAACCATGCATCAACCTGTACCTCAACCTGTAATCAACCTGTACCATAAACAAGTGCATCAACCATGCACCAACCTGTAATCAACTTCATAAACAAGTGCATCAACCATGCACCAACCCGTGAATCAACCCTGCACTATAAACAAGTGCATCCAACCATGTACCAAGTGCATACCAATTCATGTGTCAACTACTCATCAACTATGACTCATCAATATGTACCAACATCATCAATTATACACTCATGTATGTGCCAACTCATCAACTACTTGTCTCAACCATGTACTCAACATGTACACAACATGTACATCAAACAAAATCCATCACCAATTTCATCATACAAATATAATTTATAGCTCTGTAATAGACCTAGTGTATATGATCACATTCTCGCAAACCTTTCTTAAATTTAAAACAAGAGACTAGCATTTTACTCAACTTTTCTTTTTAGTCTCACATGCCTAGTTTTGATTAGTCAACAACTTAACTTGATATAATCATAACTTTGAACTCAATGTATAAAGATCTAAAATGATATACACATGATGTTCTTCAGTGTGTTTAATAATTCCTCCAAGTGTCACTACTGAACTCCTCTCATAAAATGAGTTATATCAAAATGACATACCTTGCTGAAAAATAGCATACCTTGTTGAAATCTAGCTTATTCTAAAGAGTGAAATTGTAGAGCATGCCACGCACAAAACATTTGATGAAATGATCTGAAAACTGTTACAAAACATACTCAAAGAATGTACCCCAACAAACACAATTGGTCTCATTTAATTTCCATCTATTATGAAGAAGCTATGACATTTTTACTCTAAACACCTTGATTTTGACTAGTTTCCAGACCCACAAACCCTATTTTCCACGAAGTGTAACTCCTAAAATACAACGAACCACAAGCTAAATTGTTTTCATAGATACTTGGATATGTCTTTCTCACTTGCATAGAAATTTCACATTGAACTGGCTATAGAAAAAGTTATAGCCAAATGGTGAGATGACCTGTAATAACATACCTTAGAAAGCACCATCAAAGAAGTTATCCTTCCTTGCATTTCATTCTTATTTTCTTCACCTTCACCATAATTCCGTATTTTAGATATCCCTTGGTTACCCCTGCACACATATAGATATTCAATATTCTCAAGTGTGATTCAAATGAGAGAGCCCTGTCTCCATTTCCACACTCCAAGCAGCTTCCTTAAAACATCTGGGTCACTGGCCCACTTTCCCCATTTTGTTGGGTCCACTTCTAATTTCCATTAAATTTATTATTGAAATAATTTATTTTGCATTAACTTGAATTATAATACACTCATCACTTCACTCTTTATTATTTATCTTTTAAAATCTCTTAAACCACTTTGATTATTTCATGACCTTTTGGGGCTTCTAGATGACATATGAGGGAGTTCTCCAACTTCGTAAGGCCATAAATCTCAAACCGTGGAGAGTTATGTGACGCTCTATACCACCATAAATGGAATGATATTTTCTATCCATATAGAATAGTATTATCTGAAAAAATATATCATAACTCATACCTATTACACATCAAACAAACTTTGGTCCATTACCCAAACCTGGGTTCCAACTTCTCATGGCCATAACTCTAACCGTGAGGAATTATGTGACGCTCCACATACCAATCGAAAATGACATGACAAGAACTAGTCCATCTAGGATATTTTCCTAAAAAAATCACTTTCCAATATCTCATTATTCCACAATTACATGGGTTCTCTTACTCCACAAAGCTGCCTTCTCGTGAGATTTCATCATTAAATATGGAGTTCATCCATATCTACTTCTTTTCAACAATGAAAACAATAATGAGTCATATTTACATCAAACAATATTAGTCCCATTACCAAAACTTTGTGCTACGGGTCTTTCTTCAAGGGTTGACATCAATGAAAAACCAACCTTAATCAACAATCTCCCCTTTGGCATTGATGGTACCACTGATGCAACACTGTAATCATATCACTCATGATCCCCTTTAAACCATGTTCTTATTCTATGCATATGATAAATCAAGCCCTCTTGAACCATGCCTCTATCCTTCCTCAACAGATCTGATGAATGTCTTCCCCTTTGTCATCAATGGCAAAGGTATTCTTCCATCCGTCGCCTCCCATAAACCTGCCCTCTTATGGTGTCATGTACATCTACATTGTTATAAGATAAGAATTCAAAAGGATTCATTTTTAGAGTAGAAATAACGCCAAGTCTTTGGCTTAAGATATTCAAAGGCTTCCCGCGGAAGTGGTTTTGTAAAGATAAGTTCTAATTTGTTCTTCTTTGGTTCCAACATACTCAACTCGATGTTCTTTTCTACAACCTCATGTTCTCGTAGAGAGTGATACTTGATTAGAATGTTAGTCTTTGGAGTGCATCATCGGGTTTTTGAGATAACATGGCACTTGTAATATCAAAATATATTGGAATGGGCCTATCATACTCAACCCTCAGATATCTTCACAAGTTTGTTTCATCCAAAGAACCTGTACAACATGCTGCTGCTAGTAAATATACTCTGCCTGGCTGTAGATAGAGATACCGATGATTGTTTCTTGCTTAGACATGATACCAAACACTCACCTAAGTAGAACGATGCACCACTAGTGCTTCATAGGTCATCAACACAACCTAACTGCGATCCGTAGGCTTTAAGTGATAGATATTTTCCTTTGGATACCATAATCCAAACTCTTCTGCCTTTGATATCCGAAGATCCTTTACCGCTAATGTTGTGTGATTCCTTTGTTGTCGCTTGAAATCATGCCACCTCGCCAACCGGTCTACATTACATCTCGTCCGGATGTTGTCACATATAGTAGGGTCTCCAATCATTGACTCCATATTGCCTCCGGGACGGTAGGATTCTTGAATCATCATCTTTTGCTCAACTTACAACCGATGGGTTTGCATGGAGGATAACCGGTTTGGTAATCTTCCATTCCAAACCCTTTAACGCGATCGACATAATTTTATTTGAGAAATAAAATTTCCTTGGTTGTTTTGACTGATCTCAAGTCCTAGAAAGAAGGATATTACTGCTAAATCCATACATTTCAAATTCATTCTACATGTCTTTGCAACTTTTGGCTTAACCTATCATCATCACTACTAAAAATAATATCATCAACATAAACTTTAATTAATAAAATATTACCTTGACTTACCTTGATGTAGAGGTTGTTGTTCCGACTTCCTTTTCCTCAACCCTTCCTCACAGAGATATTTATCCAAACTAGAGTACCATTCTCTAGGAGCCCTGCTTTTAGACCATGTATGTCTTCTTTAATTTGTTAATAATATAGTCTGCGTTCTCTGACAACCGAATCCTTTTGGTTGTTCAATGACTTCTTTTTCAAGTTCCCATTCAGAAAAGATGATTTTAAGTCTCTGAGATGGAGGGAGAAGACAAAATGGAAGGAAGATGGACGGAATGGACGGAATGGATGGACGGATGGAGTGGACGGATGGAAATGGATGGAGGACGGTGGAATGGAGGACGGATGGATGGAGGAGGAAGGAAGGAGGATGGAGGACGGAAGGAGGAATGGAGGACGAGGAAGGAAGGAATGGATGGATGGATGGATGGAATGGATGGAATGGATGGACGGATGGAATGGGAGGATGGATGGACGGATGGATGGACGGATGGATGGAAGGATGGCGTGGATGGATGGAAGGATGGATGGATGGATGGACGGAATGGCAATGGAATGGATGGATGGATGGAATGGATGGAATGGATGGAATGGAGGACGGACGGAATGGCATGGCATGGAAAGGTAGGACATGGAATGGAAAGGAAATGGAAGGAATGGAAGGAATGAAGAATGGATGGACAGGATGGAGGCAATGGAATGGATGATGGATGGATGGAATGGATGGATGGAAGGAATGGATGGATGGACAATGGATGGATGGACGGAATGGAATGGAGGAGGAATGGAAGGAATGGATGGAGGAATGGATGGAATGGAATGGACGGATGGATGGACGGATGGATGAAGGAAGGATGGAACGTGGATGGATGGATGGAGGACGACTGGATGGAATGGAGGAAGGAATGGACGGATGGATGGAGGAAGGATGGACTGAATGGAATGGAGGGATGGACGGAAAAGGATGGTGATGGATGGATGGATGGACCGGATGGATGGATGGATGGATTTTATTATTTACCTTAAAATCTCTTAAACTACGTTGTTTACTTTGACCTTTGGGGCTTCTAGATGACATATGAGGGTCCTCCACTGTAAGGCTTGCTATAACTCTCAAACCAAGTGGAGGAGTTATGTGACGTCTTACATACCACCAGAAATGGCATGACATGTACTATCTTATATAGAATAGTATTATCTGAAAATATATCATAAATAATACCATTATCCATCAAACAATCTTAGGTCCATTAACCAAACCCTGTCTCCCCAACTTCTCACATGCATTATAACTCTAACTGTGAGGAATTATGTGACGTTGTATAATATACCACCACCGTGAATGACATGGACAAGCACTATCCATCTAGAATATTTTCCCCGACAAATTCAATTTCTCTCCTTCATCTCATTATTCCACAATTACATGGGTTCTCTCACTCCACAAAGCATCGAGGGCTTCTCTTACCCATAAGGGGACCACTTTGGAGTTCATCCATATTTACTTCTTATCAACAATGAAAACAAGAATGAGTCATATTTATATCAAACAATATTAGTTCCATTAACCAAACCTTTGTGCTAATGGAAGCTTTTCTTCATGGGCTGACATCAATGACAACCAATCCTTAATCTACATATCTCCCTTTGACATTGATGGCAGTCACCGATGCAAAAATCAAATCATATTACTCATGCTCCCTATGGAACCATACCTCTCATTATCTCAGACATGATAAATCTACTCCTCCCGGAACCATGCCTCTCTCCTCAGATCCGAGCAACTGCTTCCTCCCGAACCACATGCTCATTCCTCTCAGATTCCATAAATATCTCCCCTTTGTCATCAATGGCAAAGGTATCTTTCCATCCGGGCTGATCCGGGACAAATCGCCCCTCTTATGGTGATCTCGTACATCTATATATAAGATAAGCATCTCAAAAGCATTAAAATCATTTTGGGAGTAGAAATAACTCCAAGTCTTTGCTTAAGATATTCAAAGGATTCTCTTTGAAGTGGTTTTGTAAAGATGTCTCGCACGGTCTCCTTTTGTGCCCACATACTCAACTATGATGTTATTTTCTGCAACTTGTTCCCGTAGAGATACTTGATTGGAATATGCTTAGTCTTGGAGTGAATCACCGGGTTTTTTTTGAGATAATTGACACTTGTATTATCACAATATATTGAATGGGATCATCATACTCAACTTGTATATTCACAAGTTTGTTTCTTATCCAAAGAACTCAGGTACAAATATAAGCTGCTGTAATATACTTACTACTGTAGGTAGAGATACTGATGATTGTTTCTGCTTATCCATGATACCAAACACTCACTTATAGAAAGGCTCCACCGGGTGCTTCAGAGGGTCATCAATGCAACTTGCCTAATCTGCATCTCTGTAGGAAACAAGTGATAGATCTTTTCCCTTTGGATACCATAATCCAAACTCTTCTCACCTTTGAGATATTGGAAGATCCTCTTTACTGCTAATACATGTGATCTTCTTTGGTGTTGCTTTGAAATCATGCCACCTGTCCAACTCTATCACTTACATCTCGTCCGATGTTGTCACATATAGTAGGTTGCCAATCATTGACCTATATTGCCTCCTGGACCAGAGACTTCCTTGAATCATCATCTTTGCTCAACTTACAACTGGTTTGTACATGGGAGTGATAACCGGGTTTGCAATCTTCCATTCCGAACCTCTTTAGCATTCTCTGATACAATTTGGGTTGATAAATAAAAATTCCTTTGCTGTTTGACGATCCTCGGTCCCGTGAAAGAAGGATACAGTTCTCCAAGTAACCATACTCCATTCTACATGTCTTTTGCAAATCTCTGTCTTAACCTGCCATCATCACTACCAAAAATAATATCATCAACATAAACTTCAATTAATAAAATATTACCTTGACTTACTCCTGATGTAGAGGTTGCTGTCTGCACTTCCTTCATGTTAGCTATCACAATGTAGTTGCATTTAAATAATTTCTATCTACAATGGTTGGTGCTTGTAGCATAATCTGTAGCTTGTAAGCCAAGCATCAATTTAGTTAGTCATGTTCTTTTGAATTAATTTGTGTGTATTTTTCACAAGTAATGTTCCTTGGTTAAGCTGAGGAATGTTACAATTGCATACATCAAACTGCCAACCACATTAGCATAAGGAACACAAGACATGTCCTCTTCCTCTTTCGATGTCTTCAAACACTGATTCATGGATAACTTTACACCTACAGGAATAGGGACCTTGATAGGTTTACATTCCTACATATTAAACCTTCAGAATATTGACTCAACATGTTTTTTCTGGTTTGACTAGAGTTTCTTGTTTTCCTGATTTCTTTTAATTTCCATGCCCAAAAAATTTTGCAACACCAAGATATTTCATGTAAAATTTAGAGGACAATTGAGTTTTCACATCCTGAATAATTTCCTTATTGTTTCCTATCAACAACATATCATCCACATACAAGACCAAATCAATAACATGATCAGTTATTAATTTGAAGTACACATAATGATCGAATTTTCTTCTTGCGAAGCCAAATCCCAATATATAAGTATCAAATTTTTTATATCACATCCTTGGTGATTTCTTTAACCCATAGAGGAAATTTTTCCACCTGCATACCAACTCTTTCTTTCCCTTCATTACAAATCCTTTTGGTTGCTTCATGTAGACTTATTCTTTCAGATCCCCATGTAGGAATGTTGTCTTCACATTCATCTGTTCTACTTCAAAATCAAAATCAATAGAAATAGCTAAAATAAATCTAATAGAAGTTGACTTGGCAATAGGAGAAAAAATTTCACCAATTCCCTCTACATAAGAATAGCCTTTTGCTACTAAACGAGCTTTGTATTTCTCCACTTTTCCTTCTGCATTCAACTTCTTCTTAAACACCTAGTTGCTGCCAATGGGATTTATTCTAGTGAACAACTCCACTAGATCCCAAGCCTCAGTCTTGTCCAAGGTTGCCATTTCTTCAACCATGGCCCTTTTTCAGAGTTTTCCATCCTTTGAATCCACTGCCTCCCTAACAATTCTAGGATCATCATTTGTAATAAACAAATCAAAATTTGAATGAAAATCAGGTGGAGTATACCTTTCTGGTTGTCTTCTTTCCTGAACTAATCTCCTCAATACTAGAGTATGTGACTCTTATTATTATGATTCATGTTCTTTTGTAGTGTCTGATTAATTATCCTCCAATTCAAACTCTATTTTCTTTGGTTCTTCCTCCCTTGGTAAGACTTCTCATTTGATAAAATCTTTGATTTCTCTAAAGATCACATCTCAAATATACACAACCTTATTACTTTCTAGGTTCCAAAGATTATAGCCTTCCAGACCATCTTTATATCCAATAAATACACACTTTTTATCCTTTTTATTCGACTTACTCCTATTTTCCTTTGAACGTGTACAAAAGCATCAAAACCAAAGACCCTAAGATGTGTCAGAGATGGTTTCTTACTAGTCCATACCGTTTGTGGAGTCATGTCATCCAATGTTGATGAGGGTGATCAATTTACCAAGTAACATGCAATGTCCACTACCTTTTCCTATAATTTATGTCCCAACCCGACACCACTAAGCATGCTCCTTACACTTTCCATCATTGTCCCGTTCATCCTTTTTGCAACAACATTTTGTTGAGGTGTGTATGGAGTAGTCTTGTGCATTGCTATACCACACTTCTTATAGAATTACTTGAATTCATTCCCATAGAATTATCCACCATTATATGTCCTCAACATCTTAATTTTATTCTCTGTCTGATTTTCCACATGAGCCTTAAACTCTTTAAATTTGTGAAAGACTTCAGATTTCTTCCTAAGGAAATAAATCCATGTATTCCTCGATAAGTCATCTATAAGTGAGACATAATACACATATTTACCTAGTGATGAAATTATCACAGGTACAAACACATCATTGTGCACTAGCTGTAAAATTCCCCCCAACCTCGTAGCACCAGAGGAGAATGTTGGCACCCAAAGTTTTGGGTAAAGATCACATGTGAACACAAACGTAGTAGTGTGCACCCATTCAGTTTTTGAGTGCACTTAAGCAGTTGTGCAGTGGATGACAAGAGGCACGTGTGCCCATACAAGTTATGCCAATGCCTGCTGGTTCAACTTTTGCTAATGCGCTCTAGTGCAAGTTCTACCAATGCGCGTTGATCTAAGTTTTTTTATGCACACCCAAAATTAAGAAGATACCACATGCATGCTAGAATCAATAAAATAATATTCGAGAAATCTTCCTGAATGATTACTTCAATAAGAACAAGAGATCATGGAGCAATAAGAAAATGAGCTAGCAAGGTGGTTAAGATGACCATGACTCCAAAGACGCTATGTGGAATGCATGTGGGTGACAAAAGCATGCAGGACTAGTAGTGAGAGGAGGGAGTGGGGAAGAAATGAAAGTGATAGTGCCAGAGATGAGAAGTAGATAAAATGGAGAAATGACTATAGAAAGAGAGTTGGCTAGTGAGTCATGTTAGCTACTCATCTGGTTGGACAATAATGAGTTTTGTTGTTGTCAATGTCCTTTAGCTCGTTCTGAGCCTATGTTTTGTAATGTATATGGTTGTGAGTTTGGGTCTATAATATATACTAAGTTTGAAAGAAATCACGTGGCGCTATGAAAATCAATTTTCTTTTATCTTTTAAATCACCTAATGATGGATTTATTTGTTTATGATGCCAAGGTCAAACAACTCATCTTTTTCTTTCCAACCTAGGAGTTCGGGCTTGAGATAAATAAAAGCCTAAGTGTTTGCCATGATATCATTGAGGATGGAGTTAATTACTTGATGGAATAGCTTCATGCACTCTTAAGATCATGTTTCTACTCTATTTACTAATGTCTCTTTATGATCGATGGAATTTAGTACAATATCCATGGGGTTATCATTCAAAACCTCATAATTCCTTTTCTGTAGCTTCCTCTTAAGTTTTTGATTTTGTAGTTTGAGCTTCTTATTGGCTTTTAGCAATGATTGATAGATGAAAATATGAACATTAAACGACATGGAAGAGGGTATAGGTTTAGAATTACCTATGTTTCCCTTAGTATTTCTTATTTTAATTGGTCCTGGGTGTTTTGGTTGTAGGGTAAAGTATGGAGCTAAAAAATTGCCATCCATTTCATAGTGAGACTGATCCCCTTACACATGATATAGTGGCCTTGTAGAGTATAGGTCTTCTAAATTGTTTTTCCAATTGCAGTCCCTTCAGTTTAGGAGACAAATGGTTTGGAAATGGAGACCCCTCCAACTCGTCATCAAATTGACTTCCTGACTATTACGAAGATATAATTTCCATAAGATCATCTTCACATCCACTTAATTGTTGTCTTGTAGATAGTTTCTCTATCAAATCCTTCTTTGACAAGTCATACTGTTGGTCTAGGAACAACCTTTGAATTAACACCTCTTGATGTAATCCTGGAATAAATAGAGTGGATTGGGACAAAGGTAAATTGTGTAGGAGGGTTCATTGATGATCTTGCGTCCCTTGTCCTATGTAGCCTTGGACATGCAGATTCCCTATTGGTCCTTATTTCATAGCAACGGTGCAATTCAGTAGAAAAAGACGCACCTAAAATCAAAGTAGAGGATGTTGTAGTTTGTTTCCCACTAGATATAGTCTGATTACCAAGTAACTTTTTCTTTTGACTAAAACTGGAGAATTTGTATTATATAAAAGATTGTGTCATGGAAAAAATATTAGATACAGAGTAAAAAAAAAAAACCCATCATGGATGAGAAGGTGCCAGAATTGAATCCAAACTAGTCCGGGATTTAAAGATACAGTGAACAATAAATTTTGACAGTCGTACAAAGAAAAAATTCTATCAAGGTAAACCCTGTATAAGACACTTAAACAAAACCAAAACTGAAAATTCATTCAAAGCTAATCAGGGTGGGGACCTATCCATGTCTTCAACCTCATCCATATCTTCATTCTGGTTGGCTGAGGGGACTGTTGCATTGAGGTCGAGGATTTGTTGCAGACACAGGATGGAGTTGGTGGATTCATATTATGTTGAAGCAATCCCAAAATGTCTATTAAAATTTGGTTGTAACCTGATTTATTCTAGATGACTATGAAGAGAATCAACCTCGTCGTGGAGAGACTGGAACAATTGTATTTGTTGAACTGAAATTTCAAGAATCGCTAGTACCTAGGATGCCAATGTTCCCACTCTCTTGGATGGTAACAACCAAAGATCGCAGGTCATCGAGTTCTTGCTCTAGTTGAATCAGTCATGAGTTTGATCTTGAACACTTGTAAGCCATTATGAAGAGGTTTTCAAGCTTTGCTTCCACCCAACGTAATAGAACTGGAGCCAATGTTGAATGTCAAAGCCAAAATTGGAAATATATCCCTTTGCTTCTATATTTGGGGATAAGTATAGGCCCTCATACTAATGAATTGGGATCTGAAATCCATCTGTCCTTCCCCTTATGAATAAATGATGCATGAGGATGGGTGAAACTGAAATTAGGATATTTTCTTCCATTAACACACAATATATAAGGTGAATGAACTCCTACAGGAGCATGGGAGCTTCCATCTCCCACGGCGACTTCGTGTGGACATAAGTAGAGCTGTCTTTTCTATGAGAAAGTGCCAACTTCAAATGGGGGGATGGATGCAAGGGGAGAAGAGTCCCATCCCCTTGAGAGAGCATAGGGAGCCAAGGATGATAAATAAAGAGGGGGGACATATAAAGGGGGAGAGATGAGGTTAGAAAGGGAGAAGGGGAGGGAAAAGACATGGAGACAGAGGGTTCCACAGGGGGAAAATGGGTGTACATGAGGTAGGGAGAGAAGTGATACACGTGCCAATAATGGAGGGGGCCTTATAGAGGGGAGGGTCCCACCAAAACAAACAACTAAGGTCATATTCCCAGAACATGAAGGAAGGGATAGGGGATAGGGCTGAAGCTAATATGACCATCGATGATGATAGAGACGACTTCCCCTTTGAATCCATAATTGGCCAAATGGTTAGGAAATGAGTTCAAGTCATGTTTTACATGCCACAGGTACACCTGATTAAATTCCTTGTGGATGCATTGAATACGTCTGAATATTGACCTTCGACTCACGTCTATTGGGAGGGTGGAGAGACCGAGATGAATTATCGTGTTCTTGGATTCGCCCACAACTAAGAGGGTTATGATATTTATATATTTGGCTATTGTCAATCCTTGTAAGAGAGCATACAATTTATCTTGCTTGTTAGTGGAGACTCCTATATTCCACAAGAAAGTGGATTGAGTATGCCCTTTAGGGCTATAAAACCCCGCCCACACCTGTCACCTTGGGGTTCCCTTTGGAGGCTCCATCAAAGAAGAAAGTGAAGTGATCTCGATCCCATAGAAAATGGGTGAAATAAAGAGTTGAGAGATGAAGTTGCCATGATGATCTAGGGTGAGCTGGGAGGGGGGATGAAATTTTGATGGGGAACTTCATCATTCACTTTTCTTCCTATTGATCAAGATCATCAGGATGCAAATATTGAAGGTATCTTGAATTCAAATTCTCCAAGAGGAGGCCTACTGATTTTGAAACCACTATTTTTGGAGTTGACTGAGTCCCCTGGAAGACCCCTCTGTTTCTAGCTAGCTAGATTTTCCATCAGAAAAAATTCAATAGAACCAACCATATTCTTTTGAAAACAATATTTCCCTAAAATTAACCAAGGTAGGCTTGGGGCCAATGGAAGAGGATGTGTTATATTGAAGTTAACTAGAGAATTCTAAAAAAAAGTTCCTGCAAAACAATACTCCACACAGCCTTGGAGAAAGGACAGTGAAAAAAAAGGTAATTAGATGAATCCAAATTAGTACAACAAAGAAGACACCTAGAAGGGTCTTGGATTCCCCATATTGGAAAATTTTCCCCGGTGAGAACTTTATGATGCATGAGGGTCCAACAAAAGGAACTCATTTTAGGAATATTGTTTGAACTCCATATCCCCCACCATCTAGTTGATCTTGGAGGGAGAAAAAATTGAAGGAGCTCCAATTGATATCCTTGTTTAAATATGTACCCATGTTTTCAATAGATTCTACAGTCCCTTGTATCTCAATGGAGGAGGGCACAACCACAAATTTTAAGAAGAAGGGTATTGGAGAGAGGCTCCAGGGGGGACAAAAGGTCTCTTAGAGTCCAACCCATCCATATTCCTATATTCTAATCCCAAAGAGAGATGTTGAACAAGGTGAGTTTGTTTTGTAAGTCTAACCATTTTTTTTATAGGGATAAGATATTTCATGGTCAAAATGGGAGGCATTCCCATAATGATGTCCTACTAGATTTTAATTTGTTTCCCATTCTTATGAGTACAAGTGAGATTTTAGGAGAGGATAGGGAGGGAAGCATGGAGAAGGTGCCAAATTTGATAGCAAGCAGAAGGGGTGGGGGATATCATCAAGGCATCTCAAGTGAGATCCAGGGAAGTATTTCTATTTTAGAACAATTTTCCACCACTCCTTACGACCAATGAGAAGTATACATAAGATCTTGGCGCCAAGGGATTTATTCATGATGGTAGGATCCCTTATCCCAAGCCCAACATTATATTTAGGGGCCCAAACCACATTCCAAATCACCAAATGAAATATTTTAGAGTTATATTTTCCTCCATGCTAGAGGAATCTATGGATTTCCTGAGCAAAGGCAAGGAAAAAGGAGGCATGAACAAGCAAATCATAGAACTGACAGATCAACAAGGAACCTAAAACAAAGTTTATGAGAACAATTATGCCAGTTGGATTGAGTTAGTGTGCTACCCATTGAGTAAATTTAGATTTGAGCTTATGCAAGGTGGGATGCTAAGAGGCTGAATTCAAAGGTTTTAGGCTCAGAAGAATCCCCAAGTATTTAAATGATTTCCATTTTTCACCAAAGGGGAAGTCAAGAATCTTGGATATTGATCGAGTATGATTGAGGTTAGTATTGTAAGTGAAGAGTCATATTTTAGCATTGTTAAATATATGGTAGAACAACTTTGAATCTAATAGCAAGGATGGTAGATGATACATTGATGAGAAGGGCGTCGTCCAAAAATTGGGAATGGTTGAGCCTTTTATCACCCCTCACAATTTTAAATCCAGGAATGGATTTTCATTTTCTATCATGTTCCGATGATCTGCTGAGCACTTAAACCACGAGAATGTACAATAGGGGGGAAAGGGGGCACCCCTAACATAGTCCTCTGGAGACATAGAAGAAGGTGGTGGTGTGACCATTAACAAAGAGAGCGATCCATGGGGTAGTGAAGCCAGAAGAGACCCATTTTAGGAAGATTTCATCAAAGCCAAAAAAATTTAAGAACTCTAAGAGGAAGCTATGACTTACCCTGTCAAAGGAATCAGACATATCTAGCTTGATTATCATGCCTTTTTCCTTTCTTATTTTTCTAGAGTGGATGGATTCCTAGACAAGGATAGCATTATCAATGATCTATATTTTTTCTACAAAGCCTTCTTAATTGGGGGAGATGAGCTTGGATAGAAGTGGTTTTATTCTGTTGGTTAAGAATTTTGAGATAATTTTATAAGAGACATTGTAGAGAGAAATAAGCCTGAATATCGAGAAGGTTGAAGGGATTACCTCTTTGGGGACAAGGGACATGAAGGAGGAATTAGTGTTTCCACCCATGCAAGATGATTTTTGAACATACCTCACCATATGAACCAAATAAAATTTAATAGTGCACTAGTATATTTTATAAAAGTGGGCAGAGAATCCATTAGGCCCCATTGCTTTATCAAGATCCATTTGTTGGATGGATTTGAATATTTCTAATTGGTCCACAGGGTATGAGAGCTCTTTGTTGTCTTGCTGGTTGATAATTTGAGGGATATGATCCAAAAACTAAGTCGTATCTACCTAATGAGAGGGAGGAAACTCAAAATACAATTTTTTGAAGTGATGGAAGGATGCCTCTTTAATATCTACGAAGGAAGAATCAATCATAGCATCATGTTTCCCAATTTCTTTGACGTTATTCTTCCACAGTCGAGCTCTGTATTGTCTATGAAAAAAATTAGTGTTTATGTCCCCTAATTTGATCCAAATGCTATGCAATTTTAGACACCAAGTTTCTTCCTCCACTCTAAGGGAATTATGGTATTGTTAAAAGGTTTGTTGTTCTTCTTGTAAAATTTTCTCTGTGACATTCACTTGTTCCATATTCTTTTGATAGGTCTCAAATTTTTTTAGCAGGGGGGGGATTTGAAAGGAATAGTATTTGTATATAGATTTGACCAATTCCTTGAGGGATTATTTAGTCCTTTTCGACTTTTTCTCCCAAATGTGAACATGGGATCTCATGATCTAGTAGCTCCAAAATTTGAAAATTAAGTCAAAGAATGAGGAATAGTGAGCCCACAAGGGATTGAATATTAAGGGGTTCATCCCCAAGTCCTCAAAGCAGACATTTTCTGGTGGTTTGAACCTCCCCATGGAAGAATGAATGAATAGTAGGAGAAGTTTCCATCAAGGAAGTATTTTCTTACCTAAAATTTGTCTAGTCGAGCTGCAATGTGACCTAGACCCAAACATCGATTTGTCGAAGTGAATATGCAATTCTTTGGTTTAATATATGAACTATCCATGATGGAGATGAGGTCCTTCATTTTTTCTCTCAAGGGGTCTTTGACCAGAATACCTCCTCTCTCTTCTTTGGGATCTAAAGTTGTGTTGAAGTCACCGACTACAATATAGTTGGATGCATAAGCCCAACAAGATTCTTTTTCATGTGGGTGGTTTGGAATGTAGACATTGACCACTGAAAACAAGTCCCCTTTTTCCACATGAGAGAGGTTTACAAGTATCCAATATTGGGAGGATTCGTTGCTTTCTATATGAAATTACCAAGGGTTCTAGAGCATGAAAAAGCCACCTAAAGAACCTCTATAACTAACTACAATTCCTTAACTGGATTTCAAAAATTTTGAGCTAAGTGGAAGGACATCAACGTCATTCATCTTGGTTTCCTAAAGAAGTAGAACCTCAGGTTTCTCCTACTTTACTAAGGACTTGACTAACTCGGATTTGGTAGGGATCCAAAGGCCCCTACTATTCTAGGAAAGAACCTTCATCTTTTATGTATGGATTTGAGGATCCCTCCCTTGGAGGGGATGGATCTACTATGAATTCATGGGCCTCTTGATTCTCTAGTTACCACCCCATAAAGAGTTTATTATGTTACTCTTCCTTTCTCCTTGTTATCTTATGTTTCATGTCTCTTCCAATTTGATTTACGAACCACTTTATTTGTGGGCTCACTGATGGTTGAATCCTTTTTTGGTTCTTCTCTAGAATATGATGAGGAACCTTCTACCGTGGGGATAATAGGGGGGATTGATGGGAAGGGGGAATATCATGGGGTATCAAGGGGTTTTTCAAAGAGGAAATAATTCTTTCCAGAGATGGGAAGTAAGCTGGGGGGACATCGCTTCCAGGGGAGACCTGGATAGTCTTCTGTTCAATAATAGGTGGGGCTTCCTGGGGCAGGATTTCATCATTGACAGTAATGGGATCAAATCAATTCATGCTAGAGCTGCGGGAATTAGTAACCTTACCTGAGTTATTGGGGAGAGGATTTGAAGAGGGTTTCCTCTATTTTGTCTGAACTCTAGATTTTGGTGCTTGTTTTCATTTTTTTGGATTCTCCCATTGGTCATTGGCATCAAGAGATTCCTGTTTAGTGGCTACTTTTGGATAGTTTTTGGGAAATTGGTCGTATTCATGGAAACCTTTTCATTTGAATGGAGTTTTTCATAATCCACTTGTTGAGGGTAGGTCTAGTTGTCCAAGTTCAATTGGACATATTTCGAGAGTCCCTTTTTTAGGTCCACTTCAAAAAAAAAGTGGGCGTAGGCTTGGATTCCATCACTGGGTTCTTCCCAATCAATGTATTTTCCAAGGGAGTTTCCTTTGACTCTTATTGTCTCATAATTCCAACAGTGCAAAGGGAGGTAAGGAAATTGTACCCATACTGGAGCAACAGATGAAATATCATTTTTCGGATTGAAATCAGGGGTCCATATATAATTTTAGGTACATACCTCTTGATCCCATGAAGTATGGTCTACTTCAGAAAATTAGATCTCAATATTATTTTTCCTTGAAGAGAAATGCAAAGAAACCCCTCCCACAAAAAGCGTATGAGATATGACCCTTGATGAGGGTTTTCCAATTTTTTTCTACCCAGAGATCCATGACTTTGGGGGATGGCAAAATTCCTATGAAATCCCCGATCAAGCCATTTTATATGAACTTGAGAGCAAGGATTCTAGAGGAGCCTTGGTGAACCAAAACTTTTGGAATTTCATCCAATTTTTTCATGAATATTGGAGGAGCTGACTTGACCAATTTGCAAAGGGAGGAAACCATAGATGAGACTGTAGTGATGTTAGGGGGAGGAGGGGGTGGAGGTGGGGGAACCCCTCTGCCAAAGGCAGGGGTGACTCTCTTCTAGAGGTGGAGGCCATGGTGGACTTTGTAAGGGAGGAGGGGGTGCACTAGGGTTCCATAGCAGTTATTTTGATTCATAAGAAAATGGTAAATTAAACATAATGTGTTCCTTGATTACCAATTAACTTAACCCTTTTTTGGGGTTTCATTTTTATCCTTCTCTGAAACAAATCCTAGGTAATGTCTAGTTTACCGAGCTCTACCATAACCATCATTTTTATTAATCCTTAGTGATACAACCTTGTCTTAGGGTTTTCTCGCTTCCTTATGGTGGCTACCATTTTAGTTAGGATTTTGAGTAAGATGAATGGGAGATTCAAGAGTTATTCATTCTTCAATTGCAACAATAACCTAATGTGGTAATGAAAGACTCGACTGTACCTTCCCTTACAAGAAAGAAATTTTGTATAAAAAAGACAATCTCCTTCCATGGTGAACAGAACAACTTCCGTTGGATTCCTTTTCGCATGTCTGACATAGGAGAGGAATTTACAAGGAAATGAGGCCAACTATTTGTTGGTAACTTCTAGTTCTTTGAAATTTTTTCTCCATGCAAAGGGAACCCCATAGCTTGGATAATGAATTCCTCTGTGATTATTAATATCAATTTCTTGACCAATTCTCATCTTCCATTGAAATTTCAAGAAATTTCTAAGGTAATCCTGGGGTGTATGAACCTTGGAACCTCTCGAAGAATGAAAGCCACCCAATTTTTTCAAAACTTTGCATGGCCTCAAGATTTTCTACAATTATTAATGTGTCCTCCAACTCTACTTTATTTACCAAACCCCCCATATTGTGTTATGTTCAGAGGTAAATTTATAGAGTCAAGTGGAGACGAGTGCAGAGTGGTAATTCTTTTAGGTCGAATGTTGAGTTTAGAGATGAAAGATATTAGATATGGAAATCATGAATATGAGTGAGAGGTTTGTATAGAATTCAGTGAAATGATGAGGAAGTAATGGGTTTGATAGGGGTAACAAGAGTGGGTAATCCATCGATATGATGACATAATAAGCGCTAGTATGATGGAAATCAATTATAGGATAGTGACCATGATTTTTCACACATGTTCCTGATTGGATTTGTAACTCAATATTTCCTAAGTTAAGAGATTTCCATTGTGATATTGAATCATATAGCCAAAAAACAAATCCTTGAGTGTATAGGGCAAGGTGGGTCTTAGTATTATTTTGAAAACGTATGCAATGGTGAACTCTTAAATTAATGGAATTGAATTCTAAATTATTTTGTGTCTACATAAAAATTCAGAAGAGAGGTTAGAAACAACTTGATCTTTTCATGAAGATACTTAGTCTGTAGGTACCGTGCTTTTCCTTGAGCTAATTATAGCGAACCATGTAGTTGCAACGAATGAGTGTTGTAGCAAAAAGAGTTGAGATAGCCTTGAATATTTTCACAAAGCACTTTGACTTCTAGGAGGTCACTTGATACTGCTATCTTGAATATGCAAGGGACACTCGTTGTAAAGAATGTGCATAAGTAATGATATACCATATTTATAATCTTTTGCTTCTATCTCACAATGAGGTACTGCTTCTCTATCCAAGATGTTTTAGAAACACTATAAAAAATTAATATTAATCTTATAAAAGATGCGTTGGGTATGTGTTATATTCTTTGCATGTGTGTGTGTGGGTGCGTCAGATTTGACAAATGCGTTTGACGATCCCTTGTAGTAGTGATCTGGTTGTGTCGTGTGCACCATGCGCTTTCCTAGGGGGGTCCTAGAGGGGGGTAGGTATACCCCCCCTTGGTTACGCACAACATCTCAAATTTTTTTTTTGGGCGGTTTTTGCTATTTTTAGCAGATTCTTCTATTTTTAGCGGTTTACTAAATTAATCCCGGATTAAGGGATTAGGGTTTTGGTATCTATGGAATACCTAAAAACATTGTATATATTGTATGGTGAATGGTGAAATTCAATAATGAATATAAGAAAGGTTTTCCCGGTGGAGGGTTTTCGGTATAAATCTCTGTGTACTATGTGAATGAGCCATTGATTAAATTCTGTTTTGCTTAAGAATCTATATGAATTGCTTTACTTCACAGGTTTAAAACTTACATGTGGTATCAGAGCTCATTTTTGGCTTCAGAGGGATGCCTTTATTGTTGAGGGTTTGGCTCGGTCTTGATAGATCAAGTTTATCTTGGGTTTGTGATAAACCTGGGTTTAGTGAGAGATTTTGCAGTGGTGATTTGAGTGCAGAAAGAGGAATGGCGAGTTCTTCCATAATCGAGATAGAGAAGTTCAACGGTAAAAACTTTGAGCTATGGAAGCTGAAAATGGAGGACCTTCTTGTAGACAAAGAACAATGGATCACTGTGGATCCTAGTACACAACCTACTGGTATGCAACCTACTGGCACACAGACGGCTGGTACACAACCTACTAGTGCACAAACTACTAGTACACCACCTACGAGTATGTCGAAGGAAGATTGGGAGAAGTTGGACAGAAGAGCAAGGAGTACTATTCGACTCTGCCTGGCAGATTCAGTGTTGTTGAATGTCTCAGGAGAATCTACAACTAAGGAACTATGGGATAAGTTGGGGAATTTGTATCAATCAAAGTCCTTGGTAAACAGGTTGTTTCTTCTAAAGAAGTTGTATCATCTTAGGATGGAAGATGGAGATTCTGTGACAGAACATCTAAATGACTTTAATACTATGGTAAGTCAACTTGGCTCTGTTAATATTACGATTTCAGAAGAAGATAAGTGTATTACTTTGTTATGTTCTTTTCCAAACTCTTGGGATAATCTGGTTGTAGCAATAGGTAGTACCACTCAATATATATTGAAGTATGAGGATGTAGTTTCATCCTTGTTATCTGAAGAGATGAGGTGAAAAAGCATGGATGGTCATAGCACGGATGCTTTATTTGTAAGAGGCCGTACCCAAGACAGGAACCCTGGTAAGCCTTCGGGATGGAGATCTAAATCTACAGGTAGATCTAAGTCTCCAGGAAAATCTTTGAGGAAATGTTGGAAGTGTGGTAAAACATGGCATTATAAGAAAGATTGCAAGTCTAATAAGGTTGAAAAACTAAAGGGATCTGATAGTACCTCTTCCACAGAGGCGAAAACCTCCATTGAAGAAGGAGGTGATGTTTACCTGGCATCTAAAAGTACACATGTAGACCATGATGTATGGTTGATCGACTCAGGTGTGTCATACCATATGACTCCTCACAGGGAGTGGTTCTTTGAATATGAAAAATATGATGGTGGTGATGTATTCCTAGGAGATGACTCGACAACAAAAATCATGGGACGTGGAAGGGTTAAGTTTTTTCTTAAAGATGGAAGGGTTAGAACTCTCCCTGGGGTTCTGCACATTCCAAAACTTGCCAGGAGCATAATATTTGTAAGCAAGTTGGATGATGCAGGATTGGATACTATATTTGGAAAGAACACTTGCAATATGGTACGAGGAGCAATGGTGTTGATGAGGGGAGTTCGATGTAGAAATTTGTACAAGTTGTTGGGAATCACTTATACTAATGGGTGTAACAATTCTGTTTTCCTTGAGCAGAGAAATAAAGGAGACAAGACCAATACTGTCCCAGAAAAGAAGACCATGTATGACATCAAAGACTGGGGCATATTGGAGAAAAGGGCCTTCGAACACTACACGGTAAAGGTACGGTTGAAGGTATGTCTAATTTCACTCTGGATTTTGATTTCAGTGAACATTGTATATATGGTAAACAAAATCGAGTAAGATTCCCATTTGGTGCTACAAGAGCAAAGGGGATCTTAGAGTTGATACACAATGATGTGTTTGGAACTGTTCCTGTTCCATCCCTAGGTAAATATATGTATTATGTTTCATTCATAGATGATTTTTCAAGGAACACATGGATTTATTTTCTTAGAAAGAAATCTGAGGTATTTGATAAATTTAAAGAGTTTAAGGCTCTAGTAGAAAATCAGACAGAGAAGAAAATAAAGGTATTGAGAACAGATAATGGTGGAGAATTATGTGGAAATGAATTCGAATAATTCTGTAAGAAGTGTGGTATAGCAAGGCAGAAGACTACTCCATACACTCCTCAACATAATGGAGTTGTAGAAAGGATGAACAAGACATTGATGGAAAAAGCAAGGAGCATGCTCAACGATGCTGGGTTAGGACAAGAATTCTGGGCAGAGGCAGTGGGTACAACATGTTACCTGGTCAATCGATCACCTTCATCAACATTGGATGATAAAACTCCACACGAGTTATGGTCTGGAAATAAACCCTCTCTTCAACATCTTAGAGTGTTTGGTTGTGATGCTTATGTACATGTTCCAAAGGAAAATAGGAGTAAGCTGGATAAAAAGGCTGAAAAGTGTATCTTTATTGGTTATAAAGATGGTGTGAAAAGGTTATAATCTTTGGAACCTTGAAACAAAGAATATTTCACAGTCAGGATGTTGTTTCGGAAGGTAAAGGATGTTGTAAAACATGAATTCCTACTAATGCAAGAAGAGCTTGAGGAAATAGAGTTTGAGTTGGATGCAAAATCTGAATCATCTGAGAAGGAAGCCAGAGAGAAGAGAAGAGAAGAGAGAGAGAAAGGAGGAACCTCACTTATCCCGGTGTGAGGGAGATTGTTAGAAGATAAAAGGCAACAGAAGGTATAGTCCATGATTTAGTTTCAAAATTTTCTTTCTCTATTCTTGATGATGATCCTAGAACTGTCGAGGCAGTGAACTATGAAGAGCCATGGATTTAGAGAAAATGGATGCAGAATGAGGCATAGGATATAGTTAAGTTTCAAGCCCCAGAAAGAAAAGAAATTTGGTAGAAAATGGTTGTTTAAGAGAAGTTTAATCTTGAGAAGGAAAATTTGGAAATACAAAGCTAGGCTAGTAGCAAAAGGTTATTCAATTAGAGGGTGGCTTTGTTGGGGCACTTTCCTCCCCTGTTGCTAGGATTAACTATTAGAACTGTCAGGGAAGCAGTGAACTATGGAAGAAGGCCATGGTTGAAGAAATGGATGCCTTGTATAAGAATGAGGCATGGGATATAGTTGAGTTTCCAACTGAAAGAAAATTTGTTGGTAGAAAATGGTTGTTTAAGAAGAAGTTTAATGCAGAAGGAAAAGTGGAGAATTACAAAGCTCGACTAGTAGCAAAAGGTTATTCCCAGGTAGAGGGAATTGACTTTGGTGAGATTTTTTCTCCTGTTGCTAAGTTAACTTCTATTAGATTTCTTTTATCTATTTCTACTGATTTTGATCTTGAAGTGGAACAGATGGATGTGAAGACAACATTCCTACATGGGGATCTGGAAGAAGAAATCTACATGAAGCAACCAAAAGGCTTTGTAGTCAAGGGAAAGAAAGAGCTGGTCTGTAAGCTAAAGAAGTCACTATATGGTCTGAAGCAATCACCTAGGATGTGGTACCAAAAGTTTGATACATACATCCTTGGATTGGGATTTGTGAGAAGCAGGGCTGATCACTATGTATATTCCAAGCAGGTTGGTAATCACTTCATTTTTGTAGTGTTGTATGTTGATGACATGTTGTTTGTAGGAAATAACATGGATGTTATAAAGGAGATGAAATCACAACTATCCTCCAAATTTGACATGAAGGATCTCAGTGCTACTAACTTCATTTTGGCAATGGAAATTAAAAGAGATTGTGCAAACAAGAAACTCTGGTTGAATAATAGAAAATATGTTGAGACAATATTGCAGAGGTTTAATATGCATGGAAGTAAACCGGTCAAGGTTCCTATTCCTATAGGTGTAAATTTATTTACAGATCAATTTCCCAAGACACATGAAGAAGAAGAGGACATGTCCCATGTTTCGTATGCTAGTGCAGTTGGCAATTTGATGCATGCAATGGTCTGTACTAGACCGAACATTACACATGAAATGGGAGTTTTGAGAAGGTATATGTCAAAACCAGGGAAGGAGTATTGGACAATAGTAAAGAGGGTCTTCAGGTATTTGTGTGGCACTACCAATTATGGATTGTGATACCAAGGAATACCAGGATTGGACAAAGTGGTGGACATACATGGCTTTGTTGATACAGACTGGGCTAGAGATCTGGATCACATAAGATCTACAAGTGAGTATGTGTTTAACCTATTTGGAGGAGAAATCAGTTGGATGAGAAAAATAAAGGTTGTAGTGTCACTCTCAACTACAGAAGCTGAATACATGGCAGCCACTCATGCAAGCAAGGAAACAATATGGTTACAAAGATTGTGTTCAGGTATTAGGTTGGTACAACAAGCAGTGAGATTAGATTGTGACAGTCAAAGTGCAATCTTCTTGGCAAAGAACCCAAATTATCATTCAAAGACAAAGCATATTGATGTTCAGTATCACTTTGTGATAGACATGGTTGAGGAAAAGAAGGTGTTACTGGAAAAGGTTGACACTTTGAAGAATGTTGCAGATTCATTGATGAAGTCTGTGAGCACATAAAAGTTCTCTTGATGTAGAGTAACAATGGGCATTTCTGCCCTGGATTGTTGGCTATATATAATCTTGTGGACCTCTGGATGCAAAGAACACAAGAAGTGGGAGAATGTTGGGTATGTGTTATATTCTTTGCATGTGTGTGTGTGGGCGCGTCAGATTCGACAACTGCATCTGACGATCCCTCGTAGTAGTGCCTTGCATGTGTCATGTGCACCATGCGCTTTCCTAGGGGGGGGAAGGTATGCCCCCCCTGTTTACATGCAGCGTTCGGGGCAACACCCTGAAATTGTTTTTTGGGCGGTTTTTGCTATTTTTAGCGGATTCTGCTATTTTTAGTGGTTTACTAAATTAATCCTAGATTAAGGGATTAGGGTTTTGGTATCTACAAAATACCTAAAAAATTTGTATATATTGTATGGTGAATGGTGAAATTCAATAATGAACATAATAAAGGTTCTCTCGGTTGAGGGTTTCCGGTATAAATCTCTGTGTACTATGTGAATGAGCCATTGATTAAATTCAATTTTGCTTAAGAATCTATATGTGTTGCTTTACTTCACAGGTTTAAAACTTACAAGATGGAATAAAGCCTTCATTGAGAATCCCTATGATGTTATGTTGGATTTATGCAAGAGAGAAACTAAACTGTCCTTCTGTATTTTAGTGAAATAAAATAGAGGATGACCTTGATTTCATGCCTACTTGCAAACCTGATGTCTTTTTTTTTTCCCTTTTTTCTTGAGACTTTTCCCATTAGGAAAATGGTTTTCAAGGAGGGCCTATCCAATTTTTTCTTGAGAGAGGTTTTCACAATTGGAATTTAATTGTGATTTGTGATACCAACCAGTGACCTAGTTTTCTAGTATCACCAAGTCTAGTAGTGCTTGAAACCAAGTTTTCACTACCAAATTTATTATTTTTTCTTTTTATTTCTTCTTCCTTTTTTTATTATATATATTTCAAAAATTGAACTGAAGAGAGGATCATAAGGAGGAAGATATTGGTGGAGTGAACACCTTTATTACAACCTCGAGATCTACTTGTTGAATTAGATCCTGAATAAATTCCTCCTTGGACTTGGCATTCTGGCACAATCTAAAATGATGTCGTTGACCATTAGCGGGGCCATTTTCCGTTGATGGTGCACAAATTTATAAATCCATTTTCATATACAATATCAACCTTATATGGCCCCATCCATCGAGTGTAAATTTTCCCCTTGAAGTCTTTATACCTGGAGTATCCTAGGTGTAAAAACTTCGTTGATAGTCCTTTTATCAGTGAAGTGTCCTCCACAAGGTTCATCATGGAAGGCCTTAAGAATGTCATAGATATGATCTTCATGAACAAAACACCGGATAACAAGATCCAACCTTGTGTGAAAATTATGACCTTTAACCCATGAGTACATATCACTCTATCTGGCTACCTTTTGGTGTTCTCTTGGTTATGAGTGGTGTGAGAGATTTCCTACAACCATATAATTAGAAATGTGTGAAAACCAAGATGTGTTAATAGACAAAGAAAATAAATGTTCATCTTGGAAAGTATCTTCTATGGGGACAACTTCTCCTTCGTTGGTAATCCGTGAGAGGAAATCAACATCCATGTTTTCCCTCCCAAGCTTAATGAGGATTGTTATGTCAAATTCCTACAACAAAAGTAGCCATCTAGTCACCCTACCATTTGTAATGGGTTTGTTCATGAGATAAAAAATGCGATAATGATTAGTATGAATGAACACAGGGTAACCAATAATAGAGAATTTTATAAATTGCATGTACAACAATAAGAAATTATTTCTCAATTACCATATAGTCTTGTTCAGCTAGAGTGTGATTCTTACTGATGTAGTATATAACATACAATTTTTTTTCCTCCTATTCTAGAACAACCCCAATGATTGTATCTCAAGCATATGTAGAAATGTGGAAAGGGAGAGAATACTGTGGGTTTGGGCCCCACAATGTTGGTGCAACTGAGAGTTTATCCTTCAAAGCTTCACATATGACCTGGCATTGGGTAGTCCAGTAGAATTCTACAGTTTTCAAGAGTAATTGGCATAGTGGTGATGTTATCTTGGTAAAATTTTCATTGAATATTAGATATTATCCAACATTCCCTAGAGATATATACACATCCTTTTGAGTGGCAGGGATTGGAATCCTTAGGCTTACCTCCATTTTAGTAAGGTCCACTTTGATCCCCGTGGGTGATATATGATGTCGTAAGAAAATTCCCTCAATGAAGAGCACATGGAATTTATCATTACTGGGCGAAAGGTTCATCTCTTGGCACATAACTAGAACTTTCTCAAGGTTGCTCAAGGCCTCTTCAAAGGTGTCTCTATGCACGGTAAAATCATCTATATATGTTTCAACACAATAATGGATCAAGTAAAAAATTATTTTGAGGGCTTCCCTTTGGAAAGTTGTAGGAGCATTACGCAACCCAAATGGTAACACTTGGTAAGCATAGGTTCCCCAAGGGCAGGTGAATGTAGTATTTTCTTCGTCCTTATGGACGATTTGAATATGATTATAGCCATTGAACCCATCAAGAAAAGATAAAAAATTCTTACCTGCCAGAGTATCTAATACTTGATCAATAAATTGGAGAGGAAAGTATCCCTTTAAAGTATACTTATTGAGTTCCCTATAATTGATGCACACACCCCCTTTCCCATTATTCTTTAGCACAATAACTAAGTTGAGACCCACTTGATGTTAGAGATAGGATAAATAAAATTTACATTAAGCAACTTTTGTAATTCCTCTTTCACTATATCCCTTAGAGAAGGATTCATCCACCGTTGAGGTTGCCTAATAGCTTTGGAATCCTCCTTGATGTAGATATGATGTGTACACATGTTAGTGTGGACACCTTTCATATCAATATAGTCCCAAGAGAAGACTCCACTGTGCTTTTGCAAGATCTTGAAAATTTGATCTTGTTGAGAGGGTTCTAGTGTAGAGTTGATGTTCAAAGTTTTTCCTGGGTAAATATCAATTGGTAAGATATGGTTCTCAAGGATAGAATCCAAGGGAACCATTGGGTCAAATTGTTGTGCCAACTTAGTTAATGTTAAAGTAACTTGATTATTCCTTCTCAAGATACGTCCAAGTGATGTATAAGTAGGATGGCTAATCATGTTAGGGTGTTCTAAAAAAATACAAATAAGGTCATCCTCAATATCTATTTTGAAGTTCAAGGATTGATTCAAAGTCAAAATAGGTTGAGTGGATTCTTGATCACTAGCTTGTATCTAGGGAGGATTTTTTGAATTAAGAGAAGGTTTAGCAGGGGGATAGAGGGTAAGAGTTTTAGTTGAGTTTCCATGTGAAATAGTCATATCTCTGGACCTACAACTAATATATGCTTCAATCATGGATAACCAGGGTCTACCCAAATTAATGGATAGCCCCCTAAGTTATCATTTGGTTGTAATATCATGAAGTTAGTTGGATATTCCCAAGAATCTACAAAAAAAACTATATCTTCTAGAACTCCTCTGGTTTGAATGTAGACCCATCAACTAATTGAAGGAATGTAGGAGTTGGATGTAGACCAAGGAGTTGGAGTTTTTCAATTGTTTCTTTGGTCATTACATTGATAGCTTCTCCTAAGTTGATTAGGGTGTCAGGAATTGAAGTGTTATTGATATTAAAACTAATGTCTAGGCTGATGGGATCTACATATTTAGTCATGAAAATATTTCCTAACATTAGGTCAACCAATTTCTCGATTACATGGACACTCTTAAGGTCCTTCTTCTTTATCCTTGGTTTTCTTAAGAAAATTTCTTTGACGACTTTAACATAAATTGGGATGCCCTTAATGGCTTGGAATAACGGTATTTTAACAAACACATTTCTTAACTCCCCCAAAAATTCAAACTCAGGTGATGTAGGGGGTTTATCTATGCATACTCTTTCTAGATATGGGGGAATTGGAACTTATCCTTTCGAGTGTGAGTGGTTGGGTTTCCTACAAATAGTATCTTGTGTTATCGAGGAACGGTTAATAGGTTGATCATCCAGTTCATGAGACCATCCTCTTCATCTTTCTCTTGGATAATGGGGGTAGTCTGTTTATTAACTAATTTTCCCGAGCACAATTGAATGTCTTCACAATCCATCGGGGAAACATAGTAAGTTGGAAAAAGGGGAAGCTCAACATTATGTGTGTGATGAACTACTTTATTATTTGGGTTACGTATGGGTTGGGTAAGTATCTGATATGATTTCTCATGAACATGTTTTTTGGATGGAAACTATAAATGTGGTGGGTGCTGGAGTGGAGGATGTGTTTAAGGGAGGCATTGTTGAGGTGAGTTCCTAAAAGAAGATTTCTCTTTCCAACCCTATTGCCAAGGTTGGTTTTGAATTTGAGTAGGGCATTGCTTCCATGGCATGGATGAATACTAGTTTTGAGGTGGATATTGATATGGAACAAAATACTGGGAAGGATCTTGTGCCATACCTAATGGCCTTGGTGGCCATGGTCATTTCTAGGCTACAAAACATATTTTTTTTGTTTCCTAATTATCTCCTTGATATGCCACCTTAAGATATAATAGGGAAGGGAAGTTCTTCGTTGCATGATTTTTCTCACATATAACACATATCTATACATTGTTGATGTTAGAATGCGTTAATGATTTCCTAGTGGTCTTATATTACATGGCTATGGAATTTTGTAATGTTATTTTTTCAATAATTCTCTATATTGTAAAAAGGGTTTATCCCACATGCATCATGGTATTTGTTTTCATTTCACTCTCTTATATATAATAGCGATGAAGGAGGTCCCTTGAGTGTGCGATGGAGTGTGATGTGATGCATATCTAGGGATGACCAAGCATTGTAAGATTGGAGAGTTTACTTGATGAATGCAAACACTAGCTTCAGTGGATGTTTCCACACATTGGGGTTTTACCATGTAAATACTTATCTCTCTCTTGTTTCTCTTGTCTCTCATCTTTCTTGATTTATTGATTATTGATGCTTAACATAGGAGTTTAGATTGATTATATTTCTTGGTGCATGTTCTTACATATTTTCATGATATAGCATGTTATTAGAGCTGGTTGTCGAACTCTTTCTCCTTGCACATATTCTCTTTTGAATTTTTTGCATCAGGTTTTAGTGGATCTATTCATTTGGGACCCCCTCTCTTGTGCATCTTATTTTTTTTTTTATCTTGAAAACCACTTTGGTTTTCACTGGATCTGGGTAGATATTGCCTTTACTGAAACTTTTCCACAAATAGGACTGTGCCATTTTATCTGAAATATAGGAATCAATTAGGATCGACTATTGGTTCGTCAAAAATGGCTTCCGTTTTCCTAAGTTTAAACTATTTTTCTCAACCCAACCTACATCATTTATTGTTCTTAAAACCTAAAGTTTTGGGGAATTTTTTTAGGTTTGGTGGTTTACCAAGCCTATTATTTTTTACTAAACCTAGCCATTTCTTTTGAAGCTGATACCTTTTGATTCGAGAGGCCTTTTTGGGTGGAAATGTTTTCTGTGGGTTCATTTTTCGCCATCTATCTAGTCAACCTTTTTTTTCACCTCTCTGTTGCTCATACAAACCATACAAAATCGTTTTATTGTACAAACGCTTTATTTTCTCCAAGTTGTGCATACACACAATGTGTTTTTTACATCGAGGGGACATTTTCTCAAGTGTAGGCAACATTTTCTCAGTTGCAAGTTGTGTTTTTTCTCATAGAGCTAGTCAATTTGTGTGATTGGAGGCCAATTTGACTATCTAATGGTTATATTTTCATCTATTGGGTCTGATTTTTTATTGGAAAACTATTTTTTGTTATATTTGGGCTTCATTTCTTAGTGTGGGACAAAATTCTTAGTTGTGCCAACACCAATTTGATGATGAGAGGGCCATTTTTTGCTTAAATATGCACCATACGACTACGTTCTTGCTCAAATAAGGAATATTTGTTTGTTGAGAGAGCCAATCCACTGATTGATAGACCGATTTGGTTGTTGGACCACCGATTTACTTGCCGAAGGGTTTCTTGGAGTAGACCCGAGGTTTTTTAGTAGAGTTTTCTCTTAGTCCAATGGTTTCTTGGAGCAGACCTGAGGTTTTTTAGTAGCGTTTTCTCTTAGTATGAGGGTTTCTCTATTGCATATGACCACCTGAATGCCAAATACACATATTTTGAACTTATTTTTTGTTGTACAACCATGTACAACCACGTTCTTCCTTAGAAAGGTTAATTTCTCACTAAACGACTATGTTTTTCCCAAGTTTTTGCTCAGAAATGCAACATTTTATCTCTTTCAACAATTGATATGACTCTTAGAAGGGTGATTTCACTCAATCATGGGTTTTTGGTAGTGATCTTACTTAACATAGGGTTTTAGCATTGATTTCACCCAGATCCGAGGATTTTTGCAGGAGTACATGAAGATTTTTCCCAGATACGACCATGATCTACTATTGGATCATTTTTAATTTTCTCAACCGAGGTATAAAGGTTTTATTACAATTATATGACTGATTTCCTCTCAAATTTGCATTATCTATAGCTCTGGTTCGTGTAGAATTTATTTTCATTTTTTTTTGTTTCTCATCTTTAATCATCGTGAATTCTATTGTATAGGGTTGTACTCCTACCTTTGAGCCTACAGAACAAACAATTATTCCATATCATCACCCTCCTAAGAGGATTCTATCTTAGAATCAAAATTATTGGACACGTGGTAGTTATGCCTTCAGATCTTTACAAATAAGATGTGAAAGGTAGAATTGTGGACCAATGCCCACTACTAAGATAAATTGTGGTTGGATTGATGAATGGTCATGGCATAAGTTTCATAGATGCTTGAAGAATTAATACATATGTGTATCATTGACTATAAGGTCATACCATGTTATTCTTTCCTATCATTGATTCATTCATTTGTTCATCGATCAAACCGTACTGTCTTGTTGTCTAGTCTACTGGAACTATTTTTTGGACAATATTTTTTGGAGACTTGGTTAATGGATTGATGACTGCATATTTTTTTAGTACTTGATCTTGATAATTTGGTGGTGATAGTTTTTTAGACTTCTTCTACGAGTGATATTGTACCGTGGGTGATCATTCTTTGTAGTTAGAACATATTTATAACTGAGTTTACATATTTGATCACTTGTTGAACTTAATGATCATCGTGAGATCATGTTCCAGTTCTTTATTGAAACACTTCATTTGGTCGTTGACACTTTCATCATGTTGGATCACATTCTTCTTCATCTTCTATTGTCATTCATATACTCTTGGATATTTTGTTCTTTAACACATTGTGGACTTTCCGTGATGATTTATGTCGTTTTTCTTTGAGTTTCTTTCTTGCAGTTAGATCTTTGTTTGTTCACTTGTTCCTCAATGGCATGTGTGAATATTTTGGAGACATATTAGTTATGTAGATTCTTAATCTATCTTGAGTTTCTTGGAACTTCATCATTAGTATATCGATGTTGTCATTGCTGGTCTTTTTGCCTTGATACTTGACGATATCAAGTGTCTTCTGCTTGCACCTTATTGAGGATATGGTCATTGGTAATTTTGCATTGATTCTTGATGGTAGATAGTTTATTATCCTTGTACCTTATTGAGTATCTAGTTGCAACACATGGATGGTTCTCTACATTGTTCCACTCAATATCTTATCCCAAATAGCAACAAAGTTTGAAGCTATATTTACCAGTTATTCAAGATGTTTGAATTTGTCATTTAGGGGGAGTGTAATGTAATGCCATCTTCATCTTCAAATTACAACCATCATATAATGTTTGTCTAGTCCTCACATTTACCATTGTATATTATATCATTTTGAGACATTTGTACACACAATGAGGCATCAATCACATTTACCGCTGTATATCTTATCATATTGAGGCATTTGTACACAGAATGAGGCTTCAACCACGTTTAACGTTGTATAGCCTATCATCATGAGGGATTTGTACACAAAATGAGGCATAATTAGTCTTGTTATATCTCATATTGGCATGTAACACAACTCCAACTATGATTCTATCCCTCTAGTCATTATTAAGGGGGATTGTTAGAATGTGTTAATGATTTCCTAGTAGTCTTAGAGAAAACCATATAATGATTTCTTAAATATATCAAGAATACATTCATAGGAAGCACCAACTTCCAAATTATCCAGCACCAATTGGAAGGAGGACCCAACCCCCTAATTTATGGGCACCAACCTGAAGGAAGCTCCAACTCCATGAGTTCTCTAACACCAATCGAAAGGAGGCTACAACCCTATGATTTACAGGCACCAACTTGAAGGAAGCTACACATCCCTGCATTCTCTAGCACCAACTGAAAGGAGGCTATGCCCCCCCTAATTTACAAGAACCAACTTGAAGGAAGCTACAACTCCCTGAGTTATCCGAAACCAACCAGAAGGAGGCTACAACCCCATTTCCTTGCTCCATCCTATCGCCCTGAAATATAAGTGTAGACTCATTGTCACTACCATTGATCAACTTGTAACTTCCAGTGTCACCAAATTGTCACTGTCACATCAACCAATCATTGTCACTGTCACATCAACCAACCTGTCACTGTCACTATCACATCAACCTGTGACTACCACTATTGCATCAACCTATCACTGATGATCAACCAATCATCCAACTTGTCACTGTCATTGTCATTGATATATCATCATTAAGGAATTGTAACTAGATCCACTCACATGGATACCAAACCAAGTACATCAACCATGTACATCAACCTATATCAACCATGCATCAACCATGCACATCAACTTGTACCATAACATGTACATCAACCATGCACATTATCTTGTACCACACCATGTACATCAACCTGTACCACACCATGTGCATCAACACATGTTTGAGACTAGTTCAGGACTAGTAAAAACCTCTATCGCCCACAGAGTGTATCTCCAAAAGTACAATGACCCAGAAGATGAAAGTTTTACCACATGCACCTTGATATTTCTTCTCAACATCCTCCAATGTTTTCTATCTGAATCATTCTAGAAATTTTTTTATAGCAAAAATGGTAAGATGACCTTTAAATAACAGACCTTAGAACACATCATCACAAGACTTAATCCTCCCTTGTAATTTCGCCCTTCTTCACTTCACATTGGCTTTGAAATTTGCCTCAAATATCCTTGGTTTCCTCTGATAAAAATAACTTGAGTTTATGTCACAAATGAACTCCTAGGTGCCTTATTTATACTTTTCAAGTGCCTTCTTTTGGGACTAACTTGTAACTGCTTTACCCTTTTTCCTAATTTTAGGGTCAACTCATTATTTCTTGTTACAATTTTTTTACCCTTTAATTAATGACCGTTTTACTCTTTTTCTTGATTTTAGGGTCAACTCATTATTTCTTGTTGCAACTATTTTACCCTTTAATTAATGACTTGTAACTATTTAGGGGCTTCTTAACCATTCTTCGAGGCTTCCAACTTCTTGAGGGAATAACTCCTCAACCGTGAGGAGCCACGTGGTGTACCAACTACCGTTGGAAATGGCATAATGATGAATATCCATATATGAGGGTTTTGCATGCATGTGACATTTCCTTCATCCTCTTTTTCCTCAAACAACTTCAAGCTTCATGACCACACCTATGGGGCTTCTTATAGACTTCTTCAAATGCACCCATCACATCTATTGACATAAATGAAAACCACTTATGTTGAAATCATTAAAAACCAAATATACAACAACATCGATGACAACCAACTATCCAATAATTGATGCTTAGCATAGGAGTTTCGACCAATTATATTTCTTGGTGCATGCTCTTATATATTTTCCTGATCTAACAATTGAGGGGACACTCCTATAGAGGATGATTTTTTCGGAATTTAGAACAAAATATGGCTAACACCAAATCTTCCTCTTCTTTCTTATTTTTGGCTTGCATAGTTTCTAAGTGAGAGCTAAGTGTAATAATAATATCAATGTTAAAATTATTCATTAGGTTCCCCAACTCAGCCCTAGTGACCCCTCCTCTAGATGACCTTGATATTTTTGTATCTTTGGGACTCTTCCCATTCTTTGTAGTGCCACGTGAGTAGCATTTAAAAAGTTCAAAAAATTGATCATATGCCATATGAGAGATGTATTCGTCCCCCATGAGGTTCAATACATCAATACAATCATCCCTACTCCAAGGAGAATAGTACACAAAGTTTCTGATTCCATCTTATTTTACTTTGATCTTTGTAGGTTATACTATAACCTTTCAACATAGTCCTCTAGGCTCTTGTCTTCCTTTTGGGTCATCTTAAAAATATCCTTCCAAATATCCCTAGCCTTACGATAGTCTTGATACTTTTTCAAGAACGTTTTCCTCATTTCTTCCCATGTATGGATAGTGTTTTCCCCAAGCYCCGTGAACCAGAGGAGTGTTGCTTCTTTTAGGTTTGTTGGAAACAACTTAAGCTTTCGGGCATTAGAGGAGTAATCATAACTCCAACATAGGACATCAAATTCAAAAAGGAATGTGTTCATATATTCACTAGCCATTCCTTGGGCAGAGGGTGGAATATTTTTCATCTGAACCATGCCATCCAATTCCTCAATGGGGAATTCAAATGGCATAGGTTACTTTACATTATATCCTTCCTCCTCAGGAGCCATGTTTAGTGTTTCTTGTCCCCAAAATGCCATAGATTCAAGAGACTCAATAGAAAAAGCAGACTCCTCGATAGGATTTTCTTGATTATCCAAAGCCTCTTGTTTGTCAATGGATTCTCCGAATGGAGAGTTTATAGTAGCATCAACTGTGGAATCAACCTTATGAGGGTTGTCTAATGGATTAGATCCTAATTATTTAGTGAGAGGTCTATGCTGGGATTTTGAGGTACCTTGAGTGTTGCCTATTTTTACAGGCTTTCCTACCATTGTGTTAATGATACAAGTGGCTTGTACAACACCACAAAATCATCCCCTAGTGTCTCTGATTCTATTTTTCTCAAGCATACTATAACTCCCTAATGCATGACATTAAGGATGGAGGTTGAAAAAGGGTTAGTCAACAATTCCATAAGAACATATCCAATCCAGTGTCTTTCTCTAAACCAGTGTAAAACAAGTGGCCTAGCTCCTTAGTGCCTCCCCAATGATGACACCAAAAATGACAGTGTTTTTCTTTACCTTCCTAAAGATGGGGGTAAGTTTAGTTCACTAAGTCATTTAATTATAAACTAGGATTCAACTATGCTTGCAAGGCACCGTGTGCAATATACACAAATCAAGGTTCATGAATTGACTAACCATAAATTGTATGTTTTAACTACTAATTCTATCAAGAATATAATCCATTCATTTAATGAAAAGAAGATAAATCTATTCTAGTTCAATTCCGAAGTAATAATGAAAAGACTAAGATCATATATTAATTCATTGACAATCACACACTTATCACCTATGGTTTCGTGCACAATTACTCACACCTCCTAGGATGGAGTCACCATGGACTCCATCCTATGATAGTAATTTTTTTTTCTTTACTATACCAATATTGTAACCATAAATAAATATAATTTTATAACTACGATACCCTAATCATGCAACAAGTATAACTCTAAGTATAACTCTATAGTAAATGAAATAAACAATTGTTAAAAAAAATTATACAAATCAAATTACCATACATATATACAAAATATGTAACTAGACACAATGCCTTATCTCGAGTGGTCACCCTAAAAAAAATTCAAATTTACGAATGGATTTCTAGTTGCAGGTTCCATGGCAGATGCGTTGGTATGGGAGGTGGACTATTGATCTCTTTCTCTCTGTAGTCCCAAGCCTTTTCTAGTTTCTAGTTAGTTTTGAACCTTAAGGAGAGCAGGATGGGTTTTTTTTTGTGCTCTGGGAAGGCAGAAGACTAGATAGTTGGTCCCTTGGAGAGCTCGCCTTGGGTGTTGGTAGTTGGCTTCTAGTTCTTTAGTTCTTTTGAAGCCTGCAACTATTTTATAGTTTTTTTTTTACACTAAGCAAGGTGTTTTTGTAACGATATTCCTAGTTGCCCATCTGTCTATGGATCTGCTTTTGATGTCTTGTCATTTATTAACAATCTTCTCGATTCCAGGAGTTCTTTTAATAGTGAATAGACTCTGTCGTAGTATGATTTGATAGATTATCAAGCTGGAGACTCCTTCTACATCCAGGTGCTCCCATAATGGAAAGTGAAGTCAATGCTATGCTGAGTGCGGATGATGAGGAACAATGGGAGAGGTCAGGTTTCCTTGCATCAGTGGATGTGATCGATCGACTTAATGACACCTTCCGACGGTTAGGTGATAGGATTAATGCGAAGGTAAATGCTGGTGAGTTACCTTTGGAGCCGCGTTCTTTGCAAACCTCAGAAAACATTTTGGAGAAACGCCCTCTGCAAGATGATGAAGGGTTTGTAGTAGGGAATTCAATGGATATTCCTTATGTGAAGAGGGCTCAGGGGGGGTGACAAAGGTGAGTCTGGGGGTGGCCCAAAATCACAGTGGTGTTGAGTCTGTAAGAAACTTGCGGCCTGAACAACGTTTTAGGGGTAACCGCACTGTAAAGGTTTGGAAACCTAAGAAAGCGAGGCAGAGGCTAGTTATGGGATTGGATATAGGGTTAGAGGAGTCATGCAACTTGGTTCTTTGCACCTTAGTTGGGAGAATGGCCTATCTCTCTTGATGTTCGACACCCATTGATGAGTGGGTGTAGAGGTTTTGGAAACCTTTGTTAGGTTATTCACTTGAGGTTCTTTCATTGCCGATAGGCTGGATGGGTTTTGTGTTTAAGAACCCAGAGGATTGTGAAATAGTTCTGTCTAAGTTATGAAGTTTTGATGGAGGGAGCTTAATTCTTAAAAGGTGGCGGATCGGTTGTAATCTTGCGACTGAATAATTTATCTTTAGGCATATGTGGGTGCTCCTTTCAAGTCTTCCCTTGTAGTTATGGAACTTTATAGATTAAGTAACACTGAAGTCGCTTGATAAAAGGATGGAAAAAATTCTTATTGAAGTGGATGTTCATGCGAGACTATTGGAAGTTCTGGAAATAGAGTGGCAGGGTCTTGTGTTTGTTTAGCATTTGGATTATCTGGGGATACCATTCCACTATTCTATATGTATACAGACTGGTCACTTAAGGAATGAATGAAATAATGTTTATGGCCCTTTTCCTGACGATGATTCTTTGGATGATTTACTTGGAGACACTGTCACTCCGGTTGATGAAAAGCCATAACCATTGGATTATTCAGGCCTTTTCTCAGAGGACAGTCCTTCAACGCAGAATAATTATTTTGAAGGTAAGTTGAAACATTACTGCCCTAAAATTTATTACTCTTTATCTGCGTGGGAGTGCGATCATTTAAATTCCATCCTTTTTCCTGAACAGTCCCTAAGGAAGGATCATGACTCTGAAAATTCTGTTTTGTTAGATTTCGAGGTCACTGTTTTCGCTGGGGACAAAACTATGAGTCCAAAAGAGGCCTCTCCTAGGGTCTCTCCGAATTCTATTAGTCTGTCCGGAACTAGGGATGCTGATTTTGTTGTTCCAGGTTACAGTGAGTCAACTCTTAGTGATTTTTTATTGGATATGATGATTTCTGATTTGGTTCCTCCTTAGGTTAAGTCTTCTATTCCTATTCCTCTTCTGACCTTTTTGGGAAATATTCTGGTGGTTAGTCAGTCAGCCCAAGGGATTTCTAGGAATACACTTGGGGGTGGAGATATTCTTGTTTCCGATCCTGCATGGTCATGGGGCCTGGGGTTTGAAGTCTCACCTATCAAAACTAGAAGTGCTCGCCGGAAGGAAGGGGATATCAGTTCTCGTTTAGACACCTTTCATACTACTTTTACTGATTTAGGGGCGCTTAGAGGCATGGAATCCTTGGCAAGGGATAAATCATGGTCCTTCTCTCCCTTAACATTAGAGGGGTAGGATGACCCCTGAAACTGGCATCCCTTCGTAGAATTTTGAGCAAAACGAATCCAAACATTATCTTCCTTCAAGAAATGTTGGTTGCAGTGAAAAAGGCAAGATTATTTTTGAATAAGATAAGACCTGGCTGGATGGTCTGTGTTGTTAGTGCCGTGGGGAATTCTGGTGGAATTTTAGCTTCTTGGGATCCAATTTTTTTTACTCTTGATCCTTTTCTTACCAGTGGTGTTATTTTTTTTTCAGACATTTCTCTTTTGGACAATAGAAAGATAACTCTTCTAAATGTGTACGGGCCTTGTCAGTATCACAAAGATTTTTGGGATTCTATGGATGGTTCTGGTTTATTATCTCATAAAGAATTAATCATTGCTGGTGACTTGAATTTCACAACCTGTCCTAAGGAGGTTTGGGGACTTTCAGCACATGTTGAATCTCTCGTCGGGTATTTTAAATCTCTTTTTATTAAGAACAACCTAGTGGATATAGTTCCGTTTGAGGTTGTGCCTACGTGGCAGAATGGTAGGTCTGGTGATGACAATANTGGACAATAGAAAGATAACTCTTCTAAATGTGTACGGGCCTTGTCAGTATCACAAAGATTTTTGGGATTCTATGGATGGTTCTGGTTTATTATCTCATAAAGAATTAATCATTGCTGGTGACTTGAATTTCACAACCTGTCCTGAGGAGGTTTGGGGACTTTCAGCACATGTTGAATCTCTCGTCGGGTATTTTAAATCTCTTTTTATTAAGAACAACCTAGTGGATATAGTTCCGTTTGAGGTTGTGCCTACGTGGCAGAATGGTAGGTCTGGTGATGACAATATAGAAAAAATACTTGATCGATTTTATGTTGCAGAGGACCTCATTGCATCCACCTTGAGGTATAGAACCTGGGTTGAATTTCCTTTCCTGTCTGATCATGCTCCAATATTCCTAGAGTTTGGAGCTGGGATTCCAGCGGTTGCATACCCGTTTAAATTAAATGCAGATTGGATGATATATGACTCCTTTGCTGGGATGGTTCGAGATGTCTGGAGTGATCCATGACTTCTTCTAATTATAGGAGCACAAAGGAGACTGGTTGGGAAACTTTCTCTTTTAAAAGTTTGAGTAAAAAAGTGGGCTAAGGAGAAATGGTTGCAGGATCAGTTAGAATTGGATAAGATTGAAGAGGCAATTGATGTCAATTATAAACAGTTGGTACATAGATCATTTTCTGATGTTTTGGCTCATACTCTGTGCACTCTTGAATCGGAGAGGAAGAAATTATTATTGGCAGAGGAAGAAAGTTGGCGGCAAAAGAGCAAGGCGATATGGATTAAAAGTGGTGATAGGAATACAAAGTTTTTTCACCATTTCACAAGCTATAGAAGAAACACAAAATACATATGGGAGGTTAAGGATGAAAATGGGGGCACCCATTCGGGACAACATGCCATCAAGGACGAAGCTATTAAATATTTCAAGTATTTCTTTAGTGATACAGGTCAGAATGTAATCGAAGATCAAATCAACTCTATTAGTCTATTCACAAACTTTGTGACTGAGGATGATTTTGATACCCTAGAAAAGGTGGCCTCGAAGGAGGAAATCTATGAGATTCTAAGGGGTTTCGCCAGAGACAAAAGTCCCAGCCCTGATGGATGGACAGTTGAATTTTTCTTTAACGTTTTTGAGCTGGTTGGATAGGATTTGTTAGAAATGGTTGAGGATACAAGAGTCAGAGGGGAGGTCATTAGCTCGATTAACTCAAATTTTCTGGCTTTGATTCCCAAAGATAATAGTCCTTCTTCTTTCAGTGATTTTCGACCAATCGTGCTTTGTAACTTATGTTACAAGATCATTGCTAAAGTCAAAGAGAATGAGACCAATTCTGTCTAGGGAACTTTCTGAAGAGCAGCTGGGTTTTCTCAAAGGAAGACAAATTCTGGATGCAATCGGTACTGCTCAGGAGTGTCTTCACAGTATTAAAAATAAAAAACTTCAAGCCTTAATCCTGAAACTTGATTTAAAAAAATCCTATGACTGTATCAATTGGGATTTCCTAAGATTAATTTTTCTTCAAAGTGGTTTTGGGTTGTCATCAACTAATTGGATTATGGCATGTGCCACTTCTACATCCTATGCTATATTGATTAATGGAGAAGGTTCCAATTTCTTCAAGAGCAGTAGAGGCCTTAGGCAGGGGTTCCCGCTCTCGCCATTACTCTTCATTCTTGTCATGGATTCCCTTAGTCTCTCCTTAAATAAATCACAAGATGATGGTATGTTATTGGGGATGAAGGTTTCGAGACTGGTAAAGGTTATGCACCTTTTATTTGTTTGTGATATTCTTATTATGTCTAGATCTTCTCTCGTGGAATGGGAAAAATCCAAGACATTCTTCACGTTTTCTGTTGGGCGTTGAGTCTATTGATACTGAGAGGAGGGTGAATCAGTATCAAGTACAATTTAAAAACCTTTTTCAACTTATACTTAAACAATTCAATTATATCCAATGAGAAACGAACAATAGTATAAGAGTTACGCCAATACACCACAATACACCATGCACACTATATGAGAAATAATCAATAATTTTTGTTCAAGGGAAGTAATGACTTCCAAAGGTAGCTACAACTTCCAAATGTAGAGGGAGGGATAAACCTCCAAGAGGAAGATACAATTCTCCAATATCAAGAGAGATTTTAGCTCTCCATCCTTGCCCCTTCCTTCCACCCAAGAATATATGAGAGATAATAAAACTTTACATTAAATCATCACCATCAACCAATCATCACATAGAACCTGATAATGCTTCCTGAGACTTCTTCAATTTGAACCGAGTAATGCTTCCTCGAGACTTCTTCAGTTTTTGAATTCTTCAATTCTTGGAGTACTCTTTTCCTGTAGATAATATTACTCACCGTATTCTCTGAAACTCCTCCACTTTCACCTCCTTGAATCCTCCCCCAAAGAGGTTATAGAAAGAATGGTAGACTTTATTCAATTCCCTCTCTCATTCAAAAGACCTAACTTGTATAGCATGCCCGCACTCAATATTTAACATCCGATTCTCAAACTCTCACACAAGAAAATAAAATCCATAATATTTCCAAATGAAGTGGAACCACTTCCATTGGTTTGACTTCGTATGAAGAAGTTATGACCTTTTAATCTTAACACTGGTTATCAATTAGCTTCAGATCTAATACAAACCCCATCTTGCATAGAGTGTATCTCCATAATTATATCGAATCAAGAGCTGAGTTTCATCGAGGTACCTTTGATATTTCTTCTCAATAATATAGTGATTTCACCATCTGAATCATTCTAGAAAACAACTTATAGCAAAATGGTAAGATGACCTGTAACAACATACCTTAGAACACATCACCAAAAATACTTCATCCTGAAACTGCCTTCTTTACTTCTATTTCTTCCTCTGAAATTTGACTTTATCAAATGAATGTATAATGATGTTTATTTATACCATTTATGTTAAATTTCATTTTAACATTAGGGCCGACCACACTTCTCTTATTTTGTAATTTTTTCTTAATTATCTTCGGCCTACATAACTTCCTTCTTCAATTCAATTTGTCATCTTCAAAAATTCATTTTCTTCAACCATGAGGATCCACGGATGTGCCACATACCACCGGAAACAACATGATGTATACTATCCATTCATGGTGTTAGAGCATGCATGTGTATCATTCTTAATGTCCAAATACCTTTATCAATCTTATACAAAAACCCATGACTAGGGTTGACTCCTCAATGACAACACAACCAAATCTTCCAAATGTGGTCTGGTAATAAATGTCCAAAAGTCTTTTTTCTTGGATGATGGAGTTGCTCTGGAAATCTTACAGTCTTTAAAATATTACTACATTTCTCCTGTAAAGAGTTAGGAGGGATTCAAATACTTAAAGGCCTTTGATGAAGCTATATTTTTATAAGTCGGAGGACTGGCAATGACTTATTGACAAGTTTGAGACAAGGATCAATCTCATCAGGTAATAAGTGGCTTTCTTTGGGGGGATGTTTTGTATTGATTAAAGCAGTTCTAGAGATCCTTTTGCTATACTGGATGACTCTTACGCATAGCTCGTCGATTCTTGGCTATAAGATCCACAAGCTGAGTATATATCGGCTAGGAAACAAAAACAAGTTGTTGTCATTTATGAAAACCAGGGATAACATAACCAAACCAAACATTATGGAGGAGGGGTCGTAATATCTTTCGTTTCATACACATTAGCAACAAAACAATTCATGACAAGCTCCTGATGAAGCATGATTATGAAAAGAGTGACTGAAAGACAAATATTCTGCATGGATCTCTGATAGACATCATGGCTCTCAATCGACCTAAATCCTTTTCATCCTTTGATCTACCCTAAAAATATCCGTGATAGTCTACCTGATGATTCTTCATTGATGGTTTGGAATCCGGGCTTGGGCCACTCAATCTCAGTTGGGAGAGATGTTATTTTAGGATTGGGCCAGGATTCTTTTTTTTATCACAGGAATTGATTAATTGTCTTAATCGTAAGAACATCCAACTTTTATTTCAAAGAAGTTTCCATCTTGGTGCGAGGCTCATTGGGAAAAAAATTGGTTCAGAGTTCTAATCGGCCTGAGGGGACTGCGTAGGGAATTGGGATTCTATAGTTGAATTTGATAGGATCGGGTATTCTATTAGTGGACAAAGTCGATGAACTAATTTGACAGAGGTGACTTTTCGAGTCAATTACGCTTAAAATGTCTATGAAGCCCCCGCCCAAACAAATTTTGGAGATATAAGATAGGGGGGTGGAGAAGGAAAATGTGGACTTGGGACTGCCCTTTGAAGCTAAATCTTTTTGTCTCGCTAGTAGTTGAACAAAATCTTAACTTGGAAAAAATTTGCAAAAAAGAGGTTAGAAGGGGCCTGGATTATGTTATTTGTGCAGAGTCAAGAGAGAATCAATCAAAATATATTTTTGTAAGTTGTTTTTTCACTATTTTAGTTTGGGAGGAAGTGAAAAAAGTGTTAAAAATCAATCATGGATGGAATGGAAATACAGTGAATGATTGCTTTCAAAATTGGGCTTCTCATAATTTTAAGTTTCAAACTCTTCCTGCTTTTATTCTGGTCGAACATTGGAAATAAATTAACTAACATTTGAGGATAGAACCCATCCGGTGAAGAGAATTGTATATCTTATTTTAGAGTCAGGATATGATGGGAAATTCCCAAGATCTCTATTCTAGGATTGCCTACAACGCCGGTGGTGGACAAAGCTCTCGCTTGGTTTGACAGAGATGCTCAACTAAATGGTACTCTGTGTGGACCTGGAGGAGTCTTAAATATTGATGAACACACATAATATAGATGGAATTTAAACTGTGGAAGAGGAACAAATCTGTGGTCGTAGAGCTCATGGGAGCTTGGGAAACTTTAACTCTTTCCACAAGACTTTCTTTTTATGACTTAAATGTTATGGGGGATTCTAAGATCGTTATCGATTGGCTTGCTAGAAAAGGATCAATCATGGAGGAAAAATTGTATGGATGGAAGGAAAGAATCACCGATCTCATCCCTCTCTTCAGATCTTTATCTTTTGCTCACATTTTTAGAGAAGAAAAAGGTAACCCATTAACCTTCAAAAGGCTCTCTTCCTTCAGGCCAAGGAAAATCTCGCATGTCATCGGGACAGCCGAAGAGGGCCCCACTCCACTTTCTAAAAATGTATTGACTTTTTGAGTCTTCCTTAGTGTTAGTTCTTTTTGGTTATGTTGCTGGATGTTCCCCTCTCTGGTAGAGAGTTCTTTGGCAAAGTTTTAGAACTTTTGTAGTTTGTTTTTAAGGAGACCTTTTGGACATGTCTTTTATAAGTCTGCTCCTTTTTTGAGTTTTGACTATTCTAAGGAAGTCTTATACAGTGATGTACTGAAAATGTAAACGGATTATATTATTACACACTATAATGTGGGAATTTTATCCGAAAAAGAGTGGTCACCCTCAAGGATTGGCTTGTGTGTTAACTACAAATCACCACATGCCTTTAAACAATAACTATACACATGAATAGTCTTGCATATGAATTAGATAAATAATAATTTATAGAGTGATAGGAAGAATCATTAGCAATCTACCTCGAAGAAGAGGGTACCTCTGTATATAAATATACGAGCAAGGTACCTACTCATCCCAAGATAGAGAGGCAGAGACCCCCGATTCAGGGTTTACAATTTTTATTACAAAAAACTTTGGAGCATTGCGCTCCATGGTTGAGCATAGGCTCCAAAACTCACATGAAATAACAAATTCATTCCTTTACTGGTTAACAAAACAAAAGCACACATGTACAATGCTTGTTTGCACAATAAATAGTTGGTTCAATGGATTGGTTAAAGGATGAAGTATGTTTGGTGATTTTCTAAGCAAAATAGATGTAGATTGTTATGATATAAACGCCTTGAGTAAATGCATATATGCATTCAGTTCGGGTTGATGCTCTGTTCCTCCATTAGGTTGATAGATTCTCCGATGTCATAAATGGTGGTATCTTCTCGTGTGAAACCCTCTTGGCACCCTGTAGAATATACTTGTATGTACTACATGATACATAACCAATATTATTAAAAACAATACACACAATACTAAGCATATTCTATATTGTTCATGAAAAAATCAAATGTCTCTTTAGCCCTTTCTAAATTAACTTTGCAAACAAAAATAAGTATAAAATGCAATCCAATTACCTTAAAGTACATATAGAACATAAATATGGTGGCAATCTTATGATAATATTGACCAGATTTAGTGTTTATTTTTTGGTCAAAAGTGGTAAGTATTGAGGAAAAAGAATGGAAAATATATCAAATTTCATACTCATTACTAGTGCAATATCAATAGGATTTGAGATGGAAAGGAAAGTGTTGGATACTTAACTTAATCCTCACCCTAAGAATGGGAAAGGAGAATTGAAAAAGGGATGGATAGCAAAGGTTAAGGATAAATATGGATAAAATGCACCAATAGTACAAAGGGTAGCATTGAAATAAGATGCTAATATTTTTAAGAAGTAAGAATGCACTTTAGGAAAATCTAAAATTTTAGTCTCTTTACAAACACAATATAAAATTACTAAGGAGACATTCTTGGACTTTTGTGTATAATAGTTTTTGCAATCTGAAGAATAATATTCGTGTTTCTCTTTTACGTTTCCTCATTCTCAGGGCAAAGTAGGGAGAAATTATAATCCATAATGTGCTGAAAAAAAAATCGACCAAAAATTAGCCATATATACTCATGTAGTTGGAGATTTCCTTATATGAAGAGTTTGAAGTAAGTTGTAAAAACAAAGCATTGTTTCCATGTGTTCCTCATCCTTACATCCATGAGATGTATAAGGAACCATAGATAATTGCATATTTCTGGAAAAAGCTTCACACAAATGTAGCATCTATAATCTAAGATGATTTGTGCATCATAGTAGTACCCTCATGCATATGCAATATAGATTTAGCTTTAAACATGGAAATATGTTGGAAATAGATTCAATTGAAAGTAGGATTGAATCTTCTTCACATTTTCAAACAAAATATTTTGGGTCCAAATGCCTCATAGAATGAGGAGATATAGTTATAAATCAATCTTGAGCTTATTTGTTTTAAGTGTGGTTATCTATTGAATTAGGATACACTAAATTTATTGGTACAAAATGGATAATTAATTAACATAGATGATTACGATAAGATTTAGTACACTTGATTGGTGATATTTCAATGAGCCATCGGGTTCATATGAGAAAGTTATGTCTTTTTAAAATTGATCCATGTAGACCATGCCATTACCAAGTGGAAGACACTCAACTCCTAGAATTCAAACCTATGAAGCTGGCCATGTATGGAATTTGAATAATATTGTAGTGGGTATGATCCAAAATGGATTATTGTGTAAGACACACACACACACACACATGTATAATTGCATTGGGAGGTGGATTTTACAACTTGCGCAAGGTAAATGTTTTCCTAAGTCTAACAACACCATTTATAGGCCCAAATGGAAGCCCCATTAGTCACAAGACCACTATAGAACCAAGTGGTATCTATGTTAACTCCTATTACTCACACATATGGATCTATCCATGTTATGCCAGCTAAGAATATTCTAGAGGGAAAAACATGATTACCCTAATCATAGCTCCTTGAGTTATTATTAAAAGAAAATAAAGAAAGTGGTTTGGGGGATTCATCAAAAGGAGTTTATTCCCTCTTGTAGAGATTTTTATTCCATAGAAAATAAACTACCAAGGGACCAAAGTCAAGGATCTGGTCCATATCATAAAAATACTAGAGGTGCCAATTCTAGAGGAAAAATGTTCCATACTAGAGTAGGGAGAAGGATTCATGATTACAACTCCATAGTCAAGTAATACTAGACCTCGAAGCCAAAGTATTAGAGTTGTAGAGGGAGACACACAAATTTCCAAAGGCAAGGGAATATTGATTCTATATCTCCATGAGAGACACAATTTTGTATCTTCTACAAGTCAAGGATGTCATTGAAAACAATCCTTTCATGAGAGACACAATTTTGTATCTTCTACAAGTCAAGGATGTCATTGAAAACAATCCTTTCTTGTTGGAGTTATACCAAAATGTGTTTCTTCATCATAAAAGTATTATGCCCATGTTTCTTATAGAATTTAAATTATTATAGTTTCATAGAAGATTCTACCGATTTAAAAGAATATATACATAAGTAATTTCAAATAATAGAGTATATAATTCCATTGTTTTTTTAATATTAATGTTCATAGAAAAAGTGGACAATTAAAATGTGTTGTGACAAATTTCATAGTGGAATATCCACATCATTTTACATATAATTAAAGTTATAATTTTTTATAAAAATCCATATCATCAATTAAAGAATTGAACACATTTTATTCTTTTGAATGAGAGTCTTCATCCTATGATAACTACCTCAGACAATGTTGGGAAATCTAGTGCCCTTCATGAATTGAAGATGATAAATAATGTTGAAAGCGAATTCCATTTTAGCTCGACATACAAAAAGGTAAATGACCACCATATAATGGATAATGGTAAATAACACATGTCAATGAGTTCCATATGTGGAAAAACATCCAACATCATATACAATGTTATTCCACGTGGAATATCAATAATATTATACCATGTCACAATTACAAGACAATATCACTCCCATCATCCATAATATAAATTATTACTACCTTCCTTATAGATTAAGACAAAATAAAAACTATATTCAATATTCTTTATACTCACCATAATAATTCCACCACAAAACATAAAATAGACAAACAATTCCATGTAAAATGTCAATGTTATAATAGAAACTACATTCGATATTCTCATCTCTCACCATACTCACCAATAAAACATAAAAAATTTAATAAAACAATTCCCAATAAAACATCAATATTACACCACTCTGGACAATCACAACTACATGCCACAAATTCACACCATACATCAACATCACCCATCATCTGCCAACACAAACTGTCACCACCTCCCATATTAATAAGCCAAAACATAAGCCACATCCAATGCTCATCCCTCACCATAAATTCCACCACAAACATAACATGTAATGTATTGAAACAACTTTAAGAATAAAAACACCTCCCATGGACTCTAATATGGTAATCAATATAATTTTGTTCATTAAAGAATATTTAAATAGTGGAGAGATCTTTCAAAGGTTGAGAATAATCATACTCACATATGTTGCTTAAAGCATACGAGTGATTTGACTATGGAACCATGTTCCTCACTATGGAACCTTGTTCTAATCGTTATGCTCTCCACTACACAAACATCGCATCAACCATTGTATTTAAGCACATGCTAATACATACTTTTCTTGGTTTGTACCTTATTAAAATAAAATTTATTTATAAGATTCAAGGTTACACTTTTCTATTCAAGTGGGTATGTGTACCATTTAAATTTTAAAGTATTTATGTATTAAATATTTTTTATTAACACAATTTGGATTTTTGATAAGAATTTGTTTTTGTTTTTGTTTGTTTGTTTGTTTGTTTTTTTTTCATTCATCTTTAAATTATAAATAATGATTTACCCTTTAAATTATAAATAATGATTGTGGTTTTTTACCATATAAAATTAAAATAAAACAAAAACAAAAATAACATTAATTTTTTAAATTATAAGTAATGATAGAGTAGAAATTTTTATTTTAAATTATATACAATTAAAAAATAAAAGAAAAACAAATAAGATGAATAATTTTTTTAAAGTCCTCAGATGAGTGTAGATCGCATTTCGATGTAAATGGAAAGAAATATAATAAGGAAATAATATATATTAATTATATAATTTTATTTCACTAATAAATTTATATTATATTTATAATGTTTTTGGAAAAAATATTGTTTCTTTCACCATTGTGTAAAATATATTTGTGTCTTATATTTAAGTTAACATATTTAAATTCATTAAGGAATGTTATATTAATATTGAAAATTTAAGGAAAATACCATGAATATAATTATATTGAAAAACTTAAAACTAAGTATAAATATAATATAGAAATTAACATATTTAAATTAATATGAATGTTATAATATTAAAAATTTATGAAAAGTATCATAAATATAAATATATTGAAAACTCAAAACTATGAGCAAATATAATATAGAAATTAACTTATTACATGTAATTAAAAAGATATAAATTGTAGAAATTTAGTTTTTTTTAATGGTGGTAAAATTTATTGTAACTTAGTTGTTAATTACTAATGAGGAAAGTTATTATTGGTTGCTATTTGTTAATGCGGGTTAACTCATTGTTGTTATTCAAGGAAAATTGTCACCTAAAATGACCCATTTGTAGTACATAAAAAGACATACTTTCGTTTTTGCTAGATACTTCTAGGTCTTGGGTCTTTATCATGTTTCCTTACATATCAGGAAAAATGAGTTCTTACCACTAGGAAATATGTTTTAGGTCATACTCCAAGACTAAAAGGGTGGTTTCAACCTAAATAGTACTTGTACAAGAGGTTTGATTATCCCTTGGTGATCATTCTCAGTTACATCTAGTAAAGTCATAATTTTTATTATTCCATCCTGTTAAGTCATAAGTTTCCATTAGGGACTCTACTTGTGGGTTAAGGCACTAGCCTCCTCTAGTAATCCCACCCGCCATGTGCATTCTAGTTATATAAAAAAAACACCTTACCTTAATATTATACATAAAACAAGATAATATCCCTAATTGCAATTTAACCTCTTACCAATTCTCTTTTTAATATGTAATTGTAATTTGATTATAAATTTTGTATACCAATTTATATTAAATTTTAAACCTTTTAATTACACAACATAAATTAATTTTAAAGCTTGTAATAAAAAAAAATAAAAATTAATACTCTTTTGTTGTTGTAGTAAGATATAGTCTATATCAATATTATACAAAAATGTTTACAATCATAACACCATGTGGTCTTCCATTAAATAATTAGAACACATGGTGTTGAAAAACATATAATCAATTTTAGTAATTTCTCTTATAACTATCAAGTGTTATATATCTACTTGTATAATGTAGTAAAAAAGACCCGGACTAACAAAATTAAAAAAAATTTCAAAAAGCTTTTGTATGTAAGACCAATCAGAGAGTAGAGTGAAGTTCATTAGACAAGCCTAGAGGAGTGGATGTTTGAGTTGCCTCTTGTTTCCAATTGGCTTCTTGTTCCACATTCTCCTCTATTACTATTAGGTTTAAAGGGGTTCCTTTTGAGTCTAACTGCCTTGCTTTTTCTTTCCTATTTGTGCCAACTTTTCCCTATGTAACAAAGGCATTGAACCTTACTCCAAAAACATACTTACCAAGAACCTCCGGTTTCTTATCCAAAAATTTGAATTTCTTTTCCAATATTTCCATTTTATGCAAAACTTATTGTTGTTGTATTCCCCTATCCTCGATGACCCAAGAAATGAGATATTTGGTGACCTAGAAAAGCTCTATTATTTTGAAGATCTTGGTGTCTCTAGTTCTGGAAAACACTGGGTCTTTCACCTAACCTTTGATCTCATCTTCTACTTGGTCTCAGGACATATGTGAGTATGATTGCAACCTCAATATTATCCAGTTATTTTTAAATTTCTATATTGAACCTAAAGTAGTAGAAGTTTGGCTTTATAGGCTTACTTTTAGGCCTTGGTGAGATAGTTCTATTATCTTTGGGGGCTAGAAGCACTAGGAATTAGTTTCCTCTTTCCTTAGGTATTAGTTTTTGGATGGTACAGGGTTGTTGTCAATGCCCCTTTTTGCCATGATTTTCTTCAAAGGTGAAGAGAGGTTGCTGATGGATTTGGGAGAAATAAATCCATGGAGAGTCCAATAAGAGGGGACAATGATCTAAGCATTAACAAATGGAATTAAAATACCTAGTCTAGGCGCAATATCTAAAGACTAACTTGGAATAAAAGAGTAATTCATTACTTGAATAGGGAAACTAGAGGATGAAGGGCCCAAATATAATTCCCCACTTTCATTAATTGACGACTAAGCATAGTCTCAACCAAAGACACCTCTCAAAAATCTAGGAAACCCCCATGTTACAATTAAATTCTCAAAATGTCACACTTAAATGTCGCCACTTCATTTACTTATGTCACAGTACATAAAGTGCCATATACCTTACTATAAGTCAGACACTTTGTCAAGGTCATATGCACCTTAATACGTTTTGCATGCCCATCACACCATTGAAAAACATTTTTCATAATCCTAAGTTACTCTTTTGAGGAAGAAACCTATCATTTGAAAGTCGGAAACATCTCACTTCGAATTTTGACCATTTGTGGAGGGTTTTGAAGGTCAAAACTCCCCTTCCCATGTATAGGGAACATTGATCCCCTTTTTGAACATCCTATGTTCAGTTCCGAGGGAGTGTTAATGTGGTCAAAGGAGGTTATAACCATCCCACCTTTTTCTAAGGGAAGAAATACAAGGAAATTCATGTTGTTTTGAGTCAAGGATTTGAGTCACCCTACTTGGCTCCATCCTAGGCAACCTCAAGAAGACAAATCCAAAATCATGGAGTAAAATTCTCAACCATTTCCCAAAATATCTTTCATGGTGGTTAAGCCTCCCAACCCTATATAATGAGGGAATTTCCATGGTAAAATGGGGAGGAATCCATTGAAGCATCATCATTATGATCTCATGAAATTCATGCAAGGGATGGATTGGACAACTCGGAGAAGATTGTTGCAACATCAAAAGTTATTTCTAAGTGCCTTCTTTTGGATTTCCAATTAATATAAACCTTGGCCTATTCCCTTCAAGTTCATGTGTCCAAAAACATGATATTATATTTTTATTTCAGTCATCATAGATAAACATATTTTGTCTAACAACATAGAGTAGAAGAAGGAGATTCATTGTTGTCCATTGCAGGTCATGTCTTGCGCCTAGAAGCTTGGAGATCAATGTCAAAGGTTGGAGCAACGAGGGATGACCATCAGAAATAGGTACAATCTCAAATTCCTCTTCCTTCTCTCTGCTAATCGGATGATGGGATGAAGATATTTTGATTTACAGATTCTGATCCTGAACTGTCCATTCACACAACACATAAAATTAGAATGGCACATCATATTGATCACTATGCACCTCAACAAAGCTTCCCTTCTCCTTTGAACCCGCTATCCCAATCAAATTCTCCTACTGATTCTCCATCCACTCTCACTATGATCATCCCTCTGCTTAATACTATCTCATTCACACAATAAGCCAGCCTTGGACAATCCTAATAACTACATCATCTCCCACCTCCTTTATTTCCTACATTGGTGAATTATGCTTCTAATATGAACATAGAGTGATAACCTATTCTCCTAGAAAGTCAATAGGGAGATGCACTTGATAGTTGGGAGGCACTGTGGTATTCCTATCATACATCCCATCCAAGTGAATTTAATAAAAAATATTACACAAATAAAATTCATAATTAAATTCAATATGTATTTTCATAAAACAATATTTCGTGAAAAAAACATTCTTGTCATTGTGAGGGACTTTTACAAGTGACTCATATCGTTAATAATTTTTTATTACTTTATATACAATTATAATTTTGTTTTAACTATAACAACATAAAAATATAATTTTATATATAAATTATCATTAATAATAAATAATTTTAATAAAGTTTCATGGAAACCTACCAATATTTTTTATGGATTTGAATACTCATGATCCTGATGGTGGGTAAAATCAGTTTAAGGGATAATCTAGAGTCAAACTCGCGGACCTTCCCGGACCTGGGAGAATACACATATTTGGCATCAAGATCAATTGAGCTAACCCCTTGGGACTCCATTATCAATAAATATTTTGCAAAAACATTACACTATGTTTAACATGAAATGTAATAAAACATATTTATCTTTAAAATTGTTTTCCAAAGTTTTACTTTGAATCTACGTTGCATGAATTTTCGAAGCGTAGATAGGAGTGTCTAGTGGCTAGAAGTTTCACCCAAATTTAAAACCGGCCAAGTTGTAGAACCATAATATTATTATATATTAAAAAAATATTTTAGATTACTATGTAATGAGATAATGATGCATTTAAATTTTATTCCAAACTAGGACAACTTGCTCCTATTGTTTGCTAGAATTACTATATAGTATATTAGACTTTGCTACATTAATGTTTATTTTTCTATATGAGATGATATGTGAGATCGATGTATTTTTTTACAATGATGAGTTTTCCATATATAGAGAACATATGGGTGACCATCCATGAAATGATGGGCCCCTTTGGATAATAAATAACTATTTTTTATTATTATTACTACTTATTATATATATTACTTCTAATACCAATAATTATATTATTAATTATTAATCTTGAAGAATGTCTCTCGATGTTGTCCAAACATCAACAACCTTCAACGAGGATAAGCATTCTTCATCATGCCAAAGTTTGTCTCAAAGTATACACACTTCACCCTAGACTCACATGACACTTGTTTGTCATTCTTGGGAGATGTCTCTCTACCACCTAAACTGAGGATAAACTCCTTATGCGACTCTCCCTTTGAGCCAATTAAATCTCTCTAATATTAGGTTCACTCTGGGTTCGCATGTGATAGTATCTAGTATCTTGAGTCTTTATCATTCCTTTTTGAATCACCAAGGACTGGGACAAATACTCATACCATGGTCGCTCACAATGTACACACTCAGGAGTGAATACCAACCCGATGTGCTATCTCGACACATGAAAGCACGTACAAGCACCTCTAGTCCATATTATTCCTTGTCATGCATCAAGGACGGGACTACATTGGGCCCATTTACCACAAGTACACCTTTTGTGATAAGTGTATCATATCTCCTTTGGTCTCCAACCCAATCTAGGGAGAAGTCCACTGACAAGCTACTTAAGACATTGTAGAAAAAGGCTATCACACATGGTACTCCATGTGGAATTCTAGAGGATAATCCCCTTAGAAACACTAGGGTCAACTCCCCATAGTGTGTGACGCTATGTCAAATCCCCTGACATGTCCTCATGTGTTTCCACAAGGGACACTTGGGCTATAAGACCAAACCCACTTATCCCATCTTGGATAAGTATCTCTCATAGATCAACTCAACTCATTCATCACAAGTAATGACATGGAGAATGTTTGTCACACATGGAACTCCATGAGGACTTTCTAGAGGCTACTCACTCTAGAAATACTAGGGTCAACCTCCTCTATAGTGTGTGTGACATCAAGGTCAACTCCCTTGACATGTCTTCATGTTCTCTAAACATGGGACGTTGGGTTATAAGATCAATTGCACTTATTCCTTCTCGAATTAGTGTTCCACTTATCCCTTCTCTAATAAGTGTCCCACTACAAATCAACTCAAATCATTCACAGAGGAGAACATTCTGGATAATGTCTCAGGAAGTCAGAACATCAACACCCCTCGCTGAGGGAGGCATTCCTCTCCTCATGTCTCAGAATGGAAGCACTTGAACCGGCCCCTGTAAGGGCCTAAGTAACATAAAACCTACCTATCCGTGAGAAGGTAATTACACCAATACTTCCTTCCTAGTAACCATGTCTCATCAACAATGGAATCCATCATGTCCAAAAAAATTCTGTCAAATTTTTTTGAAGCCACACTACTTCACATACTTCCACACTCAATGCAATTGCATTCCATCATTTGCCTATCAAAGCCACCTGAGTTTGTTTCATGCTACACCAGGAAACCATGGTGATCCTAGTGAAGTAACACTGTAGGTGATCTTCCGCCCAATCGAGATCCCTACCCACCAAGTCAATATATCCCCAAGAATCTCATGTCAATAATGGAAGTATATATCATACCATGTACAACTGTGCCTCACAAGTATCTCAAAACATGCTTCAAAACAATACATTGTGTCTATCTCTTCTGACTCATAAACTAGCTGGTGCACTCATCGTGATAGCAATATCCGGGTCTGGTGTTAACCAGACATATCAATGATCCAATCAATTGCCTGCATGTGTGGTCGATTAACTTTGTCGGAATTGGAAGAAGGTACACTTAGTTTCTTCATATTCATCAACATTGGTGTAGCCATAATACAGTTTAACATCCCAAACTTCTTCAATATCTCAATTGTGTACTTCCCTGACCCAGGAAGATCTCATTAGTTCTCCCTCTCCCCACACTCTAGTCCTAAGAAGTAGTGCATCATACCAACTTACTTCATCTCAAACCTAGAGGCTACATACTTGTATTTAGTAATATGATTCTCTCTAATTCTGGGGAATAAATCATCAACATAGAGGACCAAAAATCAGTGACTCACCATTAACAATATTGTAGTAATATGTTGGGATCAACAACACTTTTTGTTGAAGCCCAAAAATCAACAGGTTTCCATCAATCCTCGCATAACAAGCTCGATCTACCTGCTTGAGTCCATATGCGATGCTCAACATTCACACATGAGACTCTTCTCATGTATCAAGAAACAATCTGGATAATTTCATGTATACTTATTCCTCAATTTCTCCATCGAGAAGGGCTATCTTTCAAATCCATCTCATGTAGTCTCCAACCATGGATGATGCAAGGGAAATAATTGCCCTAATAGAAGTGTATCGGTGGAAATAGGAGAAAATGTCTCCTCATAATCTATTCCTCCACCTAAGAGAATCCTATAACAAATCTCTCTTTGTACTTTTCTTTATGCTTCCATCAATTGTGTGTTTGATCATATAGATTCACTTCCTTGAAAGTCACTACGGACTTCCCCTCAGGTCTTCGTAACAATATCCCACACATCATTCTTCATGATGGACCCATATTCCTCTATCATGGTATCTCTCCATATTGGTTGAATATATGCCTCCTTATAACAATAAGGATCATAATCAATGATGCGTTTTCAGTTGCAGATATCATGAATATCTTGAGGTCTTTCTCTGAAGGTACCACGAGGAGCCTGATGTCCTTCAGCCTCGTAGAGTCCCATTTGTTTCTCCATGCAACTCTTTCCTAATTCCACCGCAATGTCTTCGGGAACATCAAATGGAGCTACAACATCAACAAGATCAATTTTTGTATCCATGGGCTCAACTATCTCCCTTTGAACTACTCGAGCATGAGGGGGAGAAAGCACCATATATTCATGTTTCTCACTATCAATATTCTTGTGAGATCCTCTAGATCTCCTCGAAGGGATATATCCTCCTCAAGGATAAAATCTCTTCTCATCTCAATTTGTCTCTAACCAGTGATGTAGATCCGATATTCCTTCAAGGACTTACTATACCTCTACAAATGTACCTTTTCTTCATGAAGGGTTTAGCTTGGTAATTTTCTCCTTGGTTACATGAATGTATATTGGACACCAAAATATCCTAAAGTGTCCAACCTCGCTTCACCTATTTTCTCGCTTGAATTTCCTTTGGAGTGGCTCTCACACATCCACACTTTCATGAAATCCGTATCTGAAGCAATCACATCCACGACCTCAATATCGAAAACTATGGTTTGGGAAAATGGCTATTGTTATCTTGTCCCTTAAGGCCCGTCTCTAGAAAACAACGATAAATATTTTGGCCTTTAGGAAACACTTGTATCTATCTAAATTATTCGATCAATGACTTTTTGCGATGTGCGACATCTTCTCGATTTTCTGCTTGCTATATCAATTTGAAAGAGGGAGGAGAGAAATACCTACAACCAAACTTTCATCCAATATAATATTTGAGATTGGAAAAGGCAATGTCATCCACATCCAACACCCAGACATCCCTACCATCTACCCACCTCATGGCTATTTCTACTATGTAAGTCATGTTACTATTGATTGGCGATGCTAGATCTCTTTTGTACCACCCATAAGCATGTACTACATAATGAATGTCAAGCAATCTTGGGGAAATTTCCACCAATTCCTGAAATCACTCAATTCTACATTGAGCCTCCAACTCAAACAATCTGTATTGTTCTGATCATGTCATGATATTGTAGTTCAATGTATAATTAGCTTTACGCAAATTCAAAGTTATGTCTAGCTAGGCTTGTGGCTTATAAGCTGTCTGTAGCTAGGCTTGTGGAAGGAGAATCATCCAGTGAACCCTTTGGACAGATTCAACATTGCTAGTAGCTTTTTATGCCCAAATCCTATTAAAAAATTCAACCAAAACAAAAGCAATCAACCAATCTAAGCATTTGATCCAAAATACATCGAATAACGTCAGTTTAGATTTAATCTTCATGCCACACCTAGAATACTTTTTTCGCCACTAATTTTATACAAAAATTGGTAGTTATTTATAAAAAAACTGGTAGTTATTTATTTATAACTAAAAACAAAATTTTAATTTTAAAAGTTATATATATCGAAACTCATTCCCAAACTCCCATTTCATTGACATTGAAGCTCCCAAATTCCTAAAACCATTCTCAACCAATTGGGGATGTTTTGCACTCATTCCCAAGCTCTAAAAAATGTCGAAACAACTAAAATGAGTTTCAGATATGTAAATAACAGTTCCCATGCAACTATGCTTTGAATACTATCTTCGACACATGTATTATATAAATGCAACATTTACTATTTTAAACCTTAAATTATATATTACCATCCATTGATTTTAAGAAAACTCATCTTGTTTTAAAACATCTCTCATTATACATTATTTTTTAACGATATAAATGAAATTATTTAAAGTTGTTGGTTTTCAAGTAAATAAATATACTCTTTCATTTGTTAAAAGGGTGGGTAGTGGGATGTGAACATGTGCATTTGTATATATGAGATTTTATAGGTAAATGTTAAATCTATCAATAATCTAGTAATCATACACACGAGACTGTTAATGATGTACATTAGGAACGAAGTTGCTCAATCAATAGGAAGAGGAGAAGCCAATAACTCGAGTGGGGTAACCAAGATCAGGTCGACCTTACATGTTTCATAAAAATGATCGACTGCTTGAATAATCAATATTCAATCGGTCAATCATAAATGTACACCTTTACTCTCCATTAAATGTGTACTTTTGTCCTTCCATGCATTTTTCTAGAGGTGAAAATAATTGTAATCTAAACATTTTATGAATTTGATCTTTTTTGACCATTCAAAATAATGGTAAGGGAAATTAATGTTTATTGTTTAAAATCTAACAAGAATCATTTTTTATGGATGCAATTTTCTATAACAATCATTAACATTATAAAATTAAATTGCACAAAGATATTTGAAAATGTCAATCTATCTCTACATAAAAGCTGTAATTTTAATATCCCCTGGATGGGGTGTCAACCATCACTGCATAAGCAAAGACATGTATGCAGTTCCCAGCCTCGACGAGGCTGGCCATGATTCCCTCCCCACACCACCACTCTACTTAATGTTTCCATCTTGACTCCCCTCATTCACTCCTCTCAAGACATACCGGCTCCTACCCAACGCTCCATCTCCATTATTCGCCATGGTGATCTGCTGAGAAACCCTAATTCTTTTACTCTCAAGGCTTGTTGAAGTTATGCTTGGTTCTTATTTTGGGCTTAATTTCTCTTTGTCGATTCAAGCAACATTTTCCCCTGCTGCTCAAGGCCATTTAGACACTCTTCTAGATCGCTTCCCACCTCTTCTGCTTGACTGCATTTCCCTGCAATGCCCAAGTGCTGCAAAACGCATCAAAATGGGTCCCTCTCAGTATCGTGACTTACTTGGCCTAATGGCTTCCCAATCACACTCCACCCTTCCCGCACTGCTCTTCACCTCCTCACTGTCATCACACTTCTCTCTCCTCTCCTTGGGCATGTTGAATTGAGGGGTTTGAAAATATTGGCAACTCACTGGGTTTTGCCTCAGTCTCACTGCAGGATACGCGTCCTCCCTCCTCATTCCTCCTCTCAGTCGCTTTTCCCTCTCCTACCTCCACCACCCTCCTCCCCATGATGGAGACCTCCCCTCACCCTCAACATGTGTTCCGCTCTGACAAGGATGCTTGGACACACCCTTCAAGCCACTGGGAGAATTACAAAGCCCTCATCTTTGACGCTATTGTGGACATGGACGACCTGGCATTTCAGATGGAAGCTATGGATTGTGATGGGGGTGGTTGGAGCTCTTGCTCACCACCTTTCTCGGCTCCCTTCACGCCCATGGTACAGTGACCAGTGCTCCAACTGCGAAATGAATGCTCCAATAATGAGCGCCCAAGAAAATTGCCCACGCACGGAAGAGGAGTAGACAAGACATGAGCGTTAACTTGACACTGGGTTCAGGTTATGGCCTTCATTTTAGTTTCTCCATAGCTTAGGAGTTTCTTCATGCTTTTTTAATTTTTTGTGACACCTAGACTCTTATCGAGATTTATGTGGCATTGTTTTGATCAGACAGAGACACCTGAATAGTCAGTCCATTTTTGTGTTTCTTGAAGAATATATTTTAGTTTTGTCTATTTTGTTGTCGATCAATCACTCTCTAACTGACGCATTCAAATCGACAATTACTCCATGACAACAAATATATTGTATCTTTAATTTATTATGAAAGGTAATACAATGTGGCTTAGTTAAAAAATAAAAATAAAAATTTCAATAATTAAAATTAATTTTATTAATTTTTATATATAAAACCAAAATCGTAAAATGTTACCATCAAAATCATAATAATATAATAACATGTTTTTACAATTTCAAGGAAGTTAGTGTAAGATATAAAACTTAAAAAAAAATCACTATTCAAAGACAAGCAAATCTTAATAAGAATGTTGTTCTGTAAGAAGCGAGGGGTGCATGTTGCTAGTTCCATTTTATGTTGAATGGAAATAATTAAGTTCCAAGGTGTGAGAATCTTGTGAATGCACTCGCTAACACTATCATTAATCATTATTGTATGTACATCCAACTAAAAAAATAAAATAAAAGTTTAGTTGTTTTAATTAAAAGTTTCATTATTTTAAATATCATTTGAAATTAGGTGGGCTAAGTATTATGTGGGGGTTAGTGGGCATGTTGTGATTCCCTAGATCTATGTGCATGTAGTGATCATTAAAATAAAATTTAAATTTGGTGCTCAAACATATCATATTAATCCCACAAGGCCTAAGCCATAAAGATCTACAAAGTGGATAGAAAGTGTTATCCATAATTAATATATAAATCTTGTTATATGAACTAATTTTAAATCCATTGGAATAAGTTTTTTTATTTGAAAATAACATGTCAAATTCTATTTGAATATGGTTTTTTAATCGAAAATATCATGGTATGATGAAGGATAAAACCATAAAAATTGATATAGTTTAAATATGTTTTTTCAATTGAAAATATTATGGTTGATGTAGGATTAAAAAAAATACTAAAAATTGAAATATTGAAAAAATTTTAAGATGGTTATTTATAAATAAATCCAAGAAGGTTAAATATTTTATGATTTTGATTCATTTTAGTTTATTATTATCTCACTCAATGAAGTAATTTTTGTTGGAAATTGTAAATGGATTGATCTAAATTGTTTTTTTGAATTTATAAATGGATTCAACACCCTCATATGACATGATTTGTACAATGTTAACATATCACATTTGCAATTCCATTTATGAAAAATGGTTCATATCAAGTATATAGATTCTATCCGTACATCCCCACATATATATATGGATTTCATGGAAATCTATGACTTAAGCAAGGGGAGGATCAACTACAATGAAGTTTGAGGATGACTAGTTAAAGTTTACTTTTGTTATGTATCCTCTTATGATTTGTAGTGTTTTCTTAGATTGGTTAGTGATAACTTCTAGTTGGACACTCTCTATCTCAATGTAGTATTCATTAACCCTCCAAAAAAAATACAACCTCTGTTTGAAATGAAAACCAATTCACGAATGAATAATAACTTCCTTGTAGTTCAATTACCTCTCCATCTATTAGTCCTACAAATGGGACTTCCCAAAATATACTACAATCATTGTTCATCCCATTGGATGAACACGCCCTTAAAAGTCCATTTCCTATGAAGATTCACTCCTACACTTGAGGATGTCCTTTGTTTAGTCTTCTTGAATTGAAAAGGGTAGTTCAATTTTGATAATGAAGCTTAATCCCTCCTGAGTCAAGGAGGGATCAATTTATTATCAAATCGATGGGTTGATTTATAGATTAGTTTAATAAAATTTGGTTTCCAAAACATGTGGACCTTCCCAGAAGATATGAGGATGTTGATCTGCCCTTTTTCCAAAGGGGTTTTTAATCCTCAAAGTGGGCTATGTATAAAATTGATTTATGCTCCAAACTAGGTGTTGGTGACCCCTTTTCAAAAACAATGCTTCGTTTGTTGTTGATTGGTTAATTTTATGATTGATATTCTTAGGTTATAAGAACGCCATGTCTTTGGTATCAATAATATTATTTGGTTACATCTAAAGTCTATGTGCATCCAATAAGGCTCACCAAACACACTTGGGATTGGCCTAAATACTAATACTTCCTTTCTCTACTTGTGTTGGCCTTGGCATTCAAAACCTTTAGAGGAAATTGGTGAATATTGACATTGGTTTCATTGTTGTGGAAAACCATATAAGTGGTGGAATTCCTTAACATTAGAATGGTTGATTTAGCATGATATTGTATATTGGTAAATGAATAAGGTTTGTCAATCACCCTTTTGTAATCTAATATAGTTTGTAATTTAACATACTGTATAGGTATTTCATTTACATTCTAGTGTTACATCAATAAGAAAATAAAGAATACAATAATAAGTTATTTATACAATATATCATACAAGATATGTAGAGATATTAGGAGAACAATAGTAATTGTTATATCATTGTAATTTTATAAATAGTTAATTTTACATAGCAGGGGTTGATGTCCTTATACATTGAAGAATAAGAAGAAGGTGTCAAATTGCCTAAGAACCATGATTTATGACATCATGTCAGTTTAATGCATTGTGAATGCTCAGATCCC
>SNQJ01S0010821.1:120247-140452 GCA_010110895.2 Picea sitchensis | reverse complement strand
CTTGGATGATGGAGTTGCTCTGGAAATCTTACAGTCTTTAAAAGATTTATTACATTTTTCCTTTAAAGAGTTAGGAGTGTGATTCAAATACTTGGGGTATTTGATGAAGCCAGATTGTTATAAGTCGGAGGACTGGCAATGACTTATTGACAAGTTTGAGACAAGGATCAATCATTGGTGTAATAAGTGGCTTTCTTTGGGGGGATGTTTTGTATTGATTAAAGCAGTTCTAGAGATCCTTTTGCTATACTGGATGACTCTTACGCATATTTCCGTGTCGATTCTACATAAGATCCACAAGTTGAGTATATATTTTCTCTGGCTAGGAAACAAAACAAGCGTTGTTGTCATTTATGAAACTAGGATACCATAACTAAACCAAAACATTATGGAGGAGGGGGCCTCCAGAATATCTTTGTGTTTTACAAGACATTAGCAACAAACAATTTATGACAAGCCTTGATGAAGACATGATTATGGAAAAGAGTGATCAAAGACAAATATATTCTGCATGGATCTGTATTATCATGGTTTCAATCGACGAAATCTTTTTCATCCTTTGGATCTCAGTCCTGAAAAAATATCTGTAATAGTCTACTGATGATTCTTCATTGGATGGCTTGGAAGCCGGGCTTGGGCCACTCAATCTTGGTTGGGAGAGATGCTATTTTAGGATTGGGCCAGGATTCTTTTTTTATCACAGGAATTGATTAATTGTCTTAATCGTAAGAACATCCAACTTTTATTTCAGGCGAGTCGGATCTTGGTGCGAGGCTCGCTGGGGAAAAATTGGGTTCGTAGTTCAGAACTGGGCCTGGAGGGGGATCATGCAGGGGAATGGGATTCCTATAGAAGGAATTTGATAGATTCTGGTATTCTATTAGTGGACAGGTCAGATGAACTAATTTGGACAGGAGGTGACTTTTCGAGTCAAATTACAGTTAAAAATGTCTATGAAGCCCCGCCAAACAAAATTTGGAGATATAAGATAGGGGGATGGAGGATGAAATTATGGACATGGGACTACCCTTTGAAGCTAAATCTCTTTATCTGGTTATTATGTGAGAACAAAATCTTAACTTGGAAAAACTTGCAGAAAAGAGGGTGGAAGGGGTCTGGTATGTGTTATTTGTGCAGAGTCAAGGGAGAATCAATCAAACATATTTTTCTTAGTTGTATTTTCATTATTTCAGTATGGGAGGAAGTGAAAAAAGTGTTAAAAATCAATCATGGGTGGAATGGAAATACGGTGAATGATTTCTTTCAAAATTGGGCTTCTCAGAATTTTAAGTTTCAAACTCTTCCTGCTTTTATTTGCTGGAACATTTGGTTGGAAATAAATAATTCAATATTTGAGGATAGAACTCCATCTGTGAAGAGAATTGTATATCTTGTTTTAGGAGCTGTGGATATAATGGGGAAATTTCCAAGAGTCTCTATTCCTAGGATTTCGTCTACAACGCTTCGTGTAGACAAAGCTCTCGCTTGGTTTGACAGAGATGCTCAACTAAATGGTACTCTGTGTGGACCTGGAGGAGTCTTAAATATTGATGAACACACATAATATAGATGGAATTTAAACTGTGGAAGGGGCACAAATTCCAGGGCCGAGCTCATGGGAGCTTGGGAAACTTTAACTCTTTCCACAAGACTTTCTTTTTATGACTTAAATGTTATGGGGGATTCTAAGATCGTTATCGATTGGCTTGCTAGAAAAGGATCAATCATGGAGGAAAAATTGTATGGATGGAAGGAAAGAATCACCGATCTCATCCCTCTCTTCAGATCTTTATCTTTTCCTCACATTTTTAGAGAAGAAAACAAGGTAACTGACAACCTTTCGAAAAAGGCTCTCTTCCTTCGCCAAGGGAAAATCTCGTACAGTCATTGGGGGGATAGCCAAGAGGGCCCCACTCACTTTCTAAAAATGTATTGACTTTTTTGTGTCTTCCTTAGTGTTAGTTCTTTTTGGTTATGTTGCTGGATGTTCCCCTCTCTGGTAGAGAGTTCTTTGGCAAAGTTTTAGAACTTTTGTAGTTTGTTTCTAAGGAGACCTTCTGGACAGGTCTTTTATAAGTCTGCTCCTTTTTTGAGTTTTGACTATTCTAAGGAAGTCTTATACAGTGATGTACTGAAAATGTAAACGGATTATATTATTATTAATATAATGTGGAATTTTATCTGGAAAAAAAAAGAGTGGTCACCCTCAAGGATTGGCTTGTGTGTTAACTACAAATCACCACATGCCTTTAAACAATAACTATACACATGAATAGTCTTGCATATGAATTAGATAAATAATAATTTATAGAGTGATAGGAAGAATCATTAGCAATCTACCTCGAAGAAGAGGGTACCTCTGTATATAAATATACGAGCAAGGTACCTACTCATCCCAAGATAGAGAGGCAGAGACCCCCGATTCAGGGTTTACAATTTTTATTACAAAAAACTTTGGAGCATTGCGCTCCATGGTTGAGCATAGGCTCCAAAACTCACATGAAATAACAAATTCATTCCTTTACTGGTTAACAACACAAAATCACACATGTACAATGCTTGTTTGCACAATAAATAGTTGGTTCAATGGATTGTTTAAAGGATGAAGTATGTTTGGTGATTTTCTAAGCAAAATAGATGTAGATTGTTATGATATAAACACCTTGAGTAAATGCATATATGCATTCAGTTCGGGTTGATGCTCTGTTCCTCCATTAGGTTGATAGATTCTCCGATGTCATAAATGGTGGTATCTTCTCGTGTGAAACCCTCTTGGCACCCTGTAGAATATACTTGTATGTACTACATGATACATAACCAATATTATTAAAAACCACACACATACACATTGGCATATTCTATATTGTTCATGAAAAAATCAAATGTCTCTTTAGCCCTTTCTAAATTAACTTTGCAAACAAAAATAAGTATAAAATGCAATCCAATTACCTTAAAGTACATATAGAACATAAATATGGTGGCAATCTTATGATAATATTGACCAGATTTAGTGTTTATTTTTTGGTCAAAAGTGGTAAGTATTAGAGGAAAAAGAATGGAAAAAATATATCAAATTTCATACTCATTACTAGTGCAATATCAATAGGATTTGAGATGGAAAGGAAAGTGTTGGATACTTAACTTAATCCTCACCCTAAGAATGGGAAAGGAGAATTGAAAAAGGGATGGATAGCAAAGGTTAAGGATAAATATGGATAAAATGCACCAATAGTACAAAGGGTAGCATTGAAATAAGATGCTAATATTTTTAAGAAGTAAGAATGCACTTTAGGAAAATCTAAAATTTTAGYCTCTTTACAAACACAATATAAAATTACTAAGGAGACATTCTTGGACTTTTGTGTATAATAGTTTTTGCAATCTGAAGAATAATATTCGTGTTTCTCTTTTACGTTTCCTCATTCTCAGGGCAAAGTAGGGAGAAATTATAATCCATAATGTGCTGAAAAAAAAATCGACCAAAAATTAGCCATATATACTCATGTAGTTGGAGATTTCCTTATATGAAGAGTTTGAAGTAAGTTGTAAAAACAAAGCATTGTTTCCATGTGTTCCTCATCCTTACATCCATGAGATGTATAAGGAACCATAGATAATTGCATATTTCTGGAAAAAGCATCACACAAATGTAGCATCTATAATCTAAGATGATTTGTGCATCATAGTAGTACCCTCATGCATATGCAATATAGATTTAGCTTTAAACATGGAAATATGTTGGAAATAGATTCAATTGAAAGTAGGATTGAATCTTCTTCACATTTTCAAACAAAATATTTTGGGTCCAAATGCCTCATAGAATGAGGAGATATAGTTATAAATCAATCTTGAGCTTATTTGTTTTAAGTGTGGTTATCTATTGAATTAGGATACACTAAATTTATTGGTACAAAATGGATAATTAATTAACATAGATGATTACGATAAGATTTAGTACACTTGATTAAGATATTTTCAATGAGCTATCGAAGTTCATATGAGAAAGTTATGTCTTTTTAAAATTGATCCATGTAGACCATGCCATTACCAAGTGGAAGACACTCAACTCCTAGAATTCAAACCTATGAAGCTGGCCATGTATGGAATTTGAATAATATTGTAGTGGGTATGATCCAAAATGGATTATTGTGTAAGACACACACACACACACACATGTATAATTGCATTGGGAGGTGGATTTTACAACTTGCGCAAGGTAAATGTTTTCCTAAGTCTAACAACACCATTTATAGGCCCAAATGGAAGCCCCATTAGTCACAAGACCACTATAGAACCAAGTGGTATCTATGTTAACTCCCATTACTCACACATATGGATCTATCCATGTTATGCCAGCTAAGAATATTCTAGAGGGAAAAACATGATTACCCTAATCATAGCTCCTTGAGTTATTATTAAAAGAAAATAAAGAAAGTGGTTTGGGGGATTCATCAAAAGGAGTTTATTCCCTCTTGTAGAGATTTTTATTCCATAGAAAATAAACTACCAAGGGACCAAAGTCAAGGATCTGGTCCATATCATAAAAATACTAGAGGTGCCAATTCTAGAGGAAAAATGTTCCATACTAGAGTAGGGAGAAGGATTCATGATTACAACTCCATAGTCAAGTAATACTAGACCTCGAAGCCAAAGTATTAGAGTTGTAGAGGGAGACACACAAATTTCCAAAGACAAGGGAATATTGATTCTATATCTCCATGAGAGACACAATTTTGTATCTTCTACAAGTCAAGGATGTCATTGAAAACAATCCTTTCATGAGAGACACAATTTTGTATCTTCTACAAGTCAAGGATGTCATTGAAAACAATCCTTTCTTGTTGGAGTTATACCAAAATGTGTTTCTTCATCATAAAAGTATTATGCCCATGTTTCTTATAGAATTTAAATTATTATAGTTTCATAGAAGATTCTACCGATTTAAAAGAATATATACATAAGTAATTTCCACATAATAGAGTATAATTCCATTGTTTTTTTAATATTAATGTTCATAGAAAAAGTGGACAATTAAAATGTGTTGTGACAAATTTCATAGTGGAATATCCACATCATTTTACATATAATTAAAGTTATAATTTTTTATAAAAAAAATCCATATCATCAATTAAAGAATTGAACACATTTTATTCTTTTGAATGAGAGTCTTCATCCTATGATAACTACCTCAGACAATGTTGGGAAATCTAGTGCCCTTCATGAATTGAAGATGATAAATAATGTTGAAAGCGAATTCCATTTTAGCTCGACATACAAAAAGGTAAATGACCACCATATAATGGATAATGGTAAATAACACATGTCAATGAGTTCCATATGTGGAAAAACATCCAACATCATATACAATGTTATTCCACGTGGAATATCAATAATATTATACCATGTCACAATTACAAGACAATATCACTCCCATCATCCATAATATAAATTATTACTACCTTCCTTATAGATTAAGACAAAATAAAAACTACATTCAATATTTTTTATACTCACCATAATAAATTCCACCACAAAACATAAAATAGACAAACAATTCCATGTAAAATGTCAATGTTATAATAGAAACTACATTCGATATTCTTTATCTTCACCATAATAAATTTCACCACAAAACATAAAATAGACAAACAATTCCCAATAAAATATCAATATTATACCATTTGACAATTACAATTACATGTTACAATTACAATTACAAGACAATATCACTTCCATCATCTACAATACAAATTGTCACTACCTTCCTTATATATTAAGCCAAAACATAAGCTACATTCAATGCTCTTTATCCTCACCATAATAAATTCCACCACAAAACATAACATAAAATAGACAAACAACTTTCTTTAAGAATAAAAAAAATTAATTCTCCCATGGACTCTAATATGGTAATCAATATAATTTTGTTCATTAAAGAATATTTAAATAGTGGAGAGATCTTTCAAAGGTTGAGAATAATCATACTCACATATGTTGCTTAAAGCATACGAGTGATTTGACTATGGAACCATGTTCCTCACTATGGAACCTTGTTCTAATCGTTATGCTCTCCACTACACAAACATCGCATCAACCATTGTATTTAAGCACATGCTAATACATACTTTTCTTGGTGTTTGTAATTTTATTAAAATAAATTTATTTACAAGATTCAAGGTTACACTTTTCTATTCAAGTGGGTATGTGTACCATTTAAATTTTAAAGTATTTATGTATTAAATATTTTTTATTAACACAATTTGGATTTTTGATAAGAATTTGTTTTTTTGTTTTTGTTTGTTTGTTTGTTTGTTTTTTTTTTTTTTTTTTCATTCATCTTTTAAATTATAAATAATGATTGTGGTTTTTTTTTAATTATATAAAATTAAAAACAAAACAAAAACAAAATAACATTAATTTTTTTTTTTTAAATTATAAGTAATGATGGTGAAATTTTTTATTTTAAATTATATACAATTAAAAATAAAAGAAAAAACAAATAAGATTAATAATTTTTTTTAAAGTCTGTATGGGTGTAGATCGATTGACAAGTGCGGTGTAAATGGAAAGAAATATAATAAGAAATAATATATATTAATTATATAATTTTATTTTAATTAATAAATTTATATTATATTTATAATGTTTTTGGAAAAAATATTGTTTCTTTCACCATTGTGTAAAATATATTTGTGTCTTATATTTAAGTTAACATATTTAAATTAATATGAATGTTATAATATTGAAAATTTAAGGAAAATACCATGAATATAATTATATTGAAAAACTTAAAACTAAGTATAAATATAATATAGAAATTAACATATTTAAATTAATATGAATGTTATAATATTAAAAATTTAAGGAAAGTATCATAAATATAATTATATTGAAAAACTTAAAACTAAGTATAAATATAATATAGAAATTAACTTATTACATGTAATTAAAAAGATATAAATTGTAGAAATTTAGTTTTTTTTAATGGTGGTAAAATTTATTGTAACTTAGTTGTTAATTACTAATGAGGAAAGTTATTATTGGTTGCTATTTGTTAATGCGGGTTAACTCATTGTTGTTATTCAAGGAAAATTGTCACCTAAAATGACCCATTTGTAGTACATAAAAAGACATACTTTCGTTTTTGCTAGATACTTCTAGGTCTTGGGTCTTTATCATGTTTCCTTACATATCAGGAAAATGAGTTCTTAGCCAATTAGAAATAGTTTTAGGTCTTACTCCAAGACTAAAAGGTGGTTTCAACCTAAATAGTATTTACAAGAGAGCCAATATCCCTTGTGATCATTCTCAAAGCTACATCTAGTAAAGTCATATAATTTTTATTATCGATCCTTGTTAAGTCATAAGTTTTCTGCTAGGGACTTACTTGTGGGTTGTTGGCACTAGCCTCCGCCTAGGTAATCCCGACCAGTTACAGATTCCTCTAGTTATATAAAAAAAACACCTTACCTTAATATTATACATAAAACAAGATAATATCCCTAATTGCAATTTAACCTCTTACCCAATTTTTTTTTAAATTTATACCTTGTAATTTGATTATAAATTTTTGTATACTAATTTATATTAAATTTTAAACCTTTTAATTACACAACATAAAATTTAATTTTAAAGCTTGTAATAAAAAAAATAAAAAATTAATAATTTTTTTGTTGTTGTAGTAAGATATAGTCTATATCAATATTATACAAAAATGTTTACAATCATAACACCATGTGGTCTTCCATTAAATAATTAGAACACATGGTGTTGAAAAACATATAATCAATTTTAGTAATTTCTCTTATAACTATCAAGTGTTATATATCTACTTGTATAATGTAGTAAAAAAGACCTGGACTAGCTGAAAATTAAAAAAATTAAAAAGCTTTTTGTATGTAAGACCAATCAGAGAGTAGAGTGAAGTTCATTAGACAAGCCTAGAGGAGTGGATGTTTGAGTTGCCTCTTGTTTCCAATTGGCTTCTTGTTCCACATTCTCCTCTATTACTATTAGGTTTAAAGGGGTTCCTTTTGAGTCTAACTGCCTTGCTTTTTCTTTCCTATTTGTGCCAACTTTTCCCTATGTAACAAAGGCATTGAACCTTACTCCAAAAACATACTTACCAAGAACCTCCGGTTTCTTATCCAAAAATTTGAATTTCTTTTCCAATATTTCCATTTTATGCAAAACTTATTGTTGTTGTATTCCCCTATCCTCGATGACCCAAGAAATGAGATATTTGGTGACCTAGAAAAGCTCTATTATTTTGAAGATCTTGGTGTCTCTAGTTCTGGAAAACACTGGGTCTTTCACCTAACCTTTGATCTCATCTTCTACTTGGTCTCAGGACATATGTGAGTATGATTGCAACCTCAATATTATCCAGTTATTTTTAAATTTCTATATTGAACCTAAAGTAGTAGAAGTTTGGCTTTATAGGCTTACTTTTAGGCCTTGGTGAGATAGTTCTATTATCTTTGGGGGCTAGAAGCACTAGGAATTAGTTTCCTCTTTCCTTAGGTATTAGTTTTTGGATGGTACAGGGTTGTTGTCAATGCCCCTTTTTGCCATGATTTTCTTCAAAGGTGAAGAGAGGTTGCTGATGGATTTGGGAGAAATAAATCCATGGAGAGTCCAATAAGAGGGGACAATGATCTAAGCATTAACAAATGGAATTAAAATACCTAGTCTAGGCGCAATATCTAAAGACTAACTTGGAATAAAAGAGTAATTCATTACTTGAATAGGGAAACTAGAGGATGAAGGGCCCAAATATAATTCCCCACTTTCATTAATTGACGACTAAGCATAGTCTCAACCAAAGACACCTCTCAAAAATCTAGGAAACCCCCATGTTACACACCAAAATGTCACACTTAAATGTCGCGCCTATTTACGCCTAAGTGTCACAAGTGTCATAAAGTGCCATATGCACCTTACTAAGTGTCGCATGCACTTTGTCAAGTGTCATATGCACCTTAATACGTTTTGCATGCCCATTGACACCATTGAAAACATTTTTCATAATCCCTAAGTCATTTTGGAGGAAGAAACCCATCATTTGAAAGCTGGAAACATTCCTTTTACTTGAACTTTTGACCATTTTTGGAGGGTTTTTGAAGGTCAAAACTCCCCTTCCCATGTATAGGGAGCGTTGATCCCCTTTTTGAACATCCTATGTTCAGTTCCGAGGGAGTGTTAATGTGGTCAAAGGAGGTTATAACCATCCCACCTTTTTCTAAGGGAAGAAATCCGAGGAGATTCAAGTTTGTTTGGGTTAAGGATTTGAGTCACCCTACTTGGCTCCATCCTAGGCAACCTCAAGAAGACAAATCCAAAATTATGGAGTAAAATCCTCAACCATTTCCCAAAATATCTCATGGTGGTTAAGCCTCCCAACCCTATATAATGAGGGAATTTCCATGGCAAAAGAGGGGAGGAATCCATTGAAGCATCATCATTATGATCTCATGAAATTCATGCAAGGGATGGATTGGAGAGCTTGGAGAATTTGTTACAACGTCAAAGGTGATTTGTAAGTGATTTCTTTATTCTCTTTCCATTAATATAAACTTGGCCTATTCCCTTCAAGTTCATGTATTCAAACATATGCTTGTCTATTGCTATTTCAGTCATCATAGATAAACATATTTTGTCTAACAACATAGAGTAGAAGAAGGGGATTTATTGTTGTCCATTGTAGGTCATGTCTTGCGCCTAGAAGCTTGGAGATCAATGTCAAAGGTTGGAGCAACGAGGATGACCATCGTAAATAGGTACACCAAATTCTCTTCCTTCTCTTTCTGTTGGTCAATTAGATCTAGAGGGATGTTAGTGTCCACTTGTTAGATTTTGTCTTTGGGTCAGTAATGGTCTTGATCCCAAAACGGGAGTTCAACCTGTCCACAGGGTGAAATTTATCATAACACCCCATGATAAAAAACCTCATTTGTATACCTAATCTTGCTAGAAAGGAGGGCCAAACTACATAAAACACTATGAAGCGTGTGAGTATTGACTAGGTGAGGAGGAAACTTGTTGGAAAGATCATTGTAGCATTCCCAATTGATCAATTAGGTACTCAACAAAGCCTCTTTCTCCTTTTTTGAACTGCTCATATCCTTAATCAAATTTTCCCTATGCATTGATTTCCCATTCATTTTCATTATGATTATCCTTTCATGCATTATCTCATTCACATAACATTGCTTGTATTTTGGACACCCCATTAACTACATCATCTCCCACCTCCTTTATTTCCTACATTGGTGAATTATGCTTCTAATATGAACATAGAGTGATAACCTATTCTCCTAGAAAGTCAATAGGGAGATGCACTTGATAGTTGGGAGGCACTGTGGTATTCCTATCATACATCCCATCCAAGTGAATTTAATAAAAAATATTACACAAATACAATTCATAATTAAATTCAATATGTATTTTCATAAAACAATATTTCGTGAAAAAACATTCTTGTCATTGTGAGGGACTTTTACAAGTGACTCATATCGTTAATAATTTTTTATTACGATATACAATTATAATTTTGTTTAACTATAAATAACATAAAAATATAATTTTATATAAATTATCATTAATAATAAATAATTTTTTTGGAAGAAAGTTTCATGGAAAACCTATCGAATATTTTTTTATGGATTTGAATACTTCCTCATGATCCTTGGATGGTAAGTGGGGTAAACTGTAAGCCGAAGGAGCACGAGAGTCAAACTCGTGACCTTCCTGAATCGGGGGAGAGTATACACATATAGCATCAAGATCAATTGAGCTAACCCTTGGGACTCATTAATAATAAATATTTTGCAAAACATTACACTATGTTTAACATGAAATGTAATAAAACATATTTATCTTTAAAATTGTTTTCCAAAGTTTTACTTTGAATCTACGTTGCATGAATTTTCGAAGCGTAGATAGGAGTGTCTAGTGGCTAGAAGTTTCACCCAAATTTAAAAAAACCGTCAAGTTGGGAACGATAATATTATATATTAAAAAAATATTTTAGATTACTATGTATCGAGATAATGATGCATTTTAAATTTTATTCCAAACTAGGACAACTTGCTCCTATTGTTTGCTAGAATTACTATATAGTATATTAGACTTTGCTACATTAATGTTTATTTTTCTATATGAGATGATATGTGAGATCGATGTATTTTTTTACAATGATGAGTTTTCCATATATAGAGAACATATGGTGACCATCCATGAAATGATGCGTCCCTTGGATAATAAATAACTAATTTTTATTATTATTACTACTTATTATATATATTATTTAATAATTAATAATTATATTATTAATTATTAATCTTGAAGAATGTCTTCTCGATGTTGTCCAAACATCAACAATCCCTCTCAACGAGGGATACATTCTTCATCATGCCAAAGCTTGTCTCTAAAGTATACACACTTCACCCTAGACTCATGACACTTGTTTGTCATTCTTGGGAGATGTCTCTCTCCCACCTAAACTAAGGGAAAAATCCTTATGTGACTCTCCCTCTGAGCCAATTGACTCTCTCTGAGATCAGGCTCACTCTGGGTCTGCATGTGATAACATCTAGCATCTTGAGTCTTTATCATTCCTTGTCAAATCACCATGACTGGGACAAATACCATACCATGGTCGTTCACAACAGGTACACACCTGTGAGTGAATGTCAACCCGATGCTATCTGACACATGGAAAGCACGTCAAGCACCTCGAGTCCATATTATTCCTTGTCATGATCAAGGACGGACTACACTTGGGCCCATTTACCACAAGTACACCTTTGTGATAAGTGCATCATATCTCCCTTGGTCTCCAACCCAATCTAGGAGAAGGTCCACTCGATGCTTACTCGGTACATTGTAGAAAAAAGGCTATCACACATGGCACTCCCATGTGAACTTCTAGAGGATAATCTCTCTAGAAACACTAGGGTCAACTCCCCATAGTGTGTGACGTTAAGGTAAACTCCCTTGACATGTCCTCATGTGCTCTCCACAAGGGACACTTGGGCTATAAGACCAAACCCACTTATCCCATCTTGGATAAGTATCCTCATAGATCAACTCAACTCATTCACCGCGAAGTACGATATGGAGAATGTTTGTCACACATGGAAATTCCATGTGGACTTCTAGAGCCTACTCACTCTAGAAATACTAGGGTCAACTCCCCATAGTGTGTGACATCAAGGTCAACTCCCTTGACATGTCCTCATGTGCTCTCTACAAGGGACGTGTCCTCATGTGATCTTCACAAGGGACGTTTGGGATATAATCCCAAACCCACTTATCCCTTCTCGAATAAGTGTCCTCACAAATCAACTCAAATCATTCACAGAGGAGTACATTCTGGATAATGTCTCAGGAAGCTGCAAACATCAACACTCCCTCTCAGTGAGGGAGGCATTCTCTGCCACGCCATGTCTGTAATGGAAGTACTTGAACTTCGTCCTCGTAAGGGGTTTGGTAAGAACATAAAAAACCTGCTCATCTGTAGGAAGGTACTACACCAATACTTCCTTCCTTTGCACCATGTCTCAGAATAACAATGGAATCCATCACATGTCCAAATAAATTTGCAAGGATCTTGCGAAGCCACACTACTTCACATACTTCCACACTCAATGCAATTTAATCTACTTCTGCGGTGCTCAAAGCCACCGAAGTTTGTTTCATGCTACACCAGGAAACCATGGAAGATCCCAAAGTGAAGCAACACCTGTAGGTGATCTTCCTGTCCACTGAGATCCCTACCCAATCAAAGTCAATATATCCCCGCAATCTCATGTCAATACTGGAAGTATATACGAGACCTTGTCCAACTATGCCTCGTAGGCATCTCAACACATGCTTCACAACAATCCAGTGTGTCTATCTCGATTGACTCATAAACTAGCTAAGTGCACTCACTGCATAGCAAATATCTGGTCTTGTGTTAACCAGATACATCAATGATCCAATCAGTTGTCTGTACAGGGTCAGATCAATCTCGTCGGAATCAGAAGAAGGCACACTTAGTTTCTTCATATTCATCAACATTGGTGTAGCCATGGGCTTACAATTTAACATCCCAAACTTCTTCAATATCTCAATTGTGTACTTCCCCTAACCAAGGAAGATCTCATTAGTTCTCTCCCACACTCTAGTCCCAAGAAGTAGTGCATCATACCAACTTACTTCATCTCAAACCTAGAGGCCAAGCATACTTGCATTTAGCAATAAGGATCTCTGTACCGGTGAGGAATAAATCATCAACGTAGAGGACCAAAATCATGACTCACCATTAACAATATTGTAGTACATGTTGGGATCAACAACACTTTTGTTGAAGTTCAAACTCATAAGGTGTCCATCAATCCTCGCATACCAAGCTCGAGGTGCCTGCTTGAGTCCATATGATGCCTTCTTCAACATTCACACATGAGACTCCTTCTCATGTATCAAGAAACAATCTGGATACTCGATGTATACTTCTTCCTCAATTTCTCCATTGAGAAGGGCTATCTTCAAATCCATCTGATGTAGTCTCCAACCCATGGATGATGCAAGGGAAATAATCGTCTGAATAGAAGTGTATCGAGAAATAGGAGAAAATGTCTCCTCATAATCTATTCCCTCCACCTGAGAGAATCCTATAACAACAAATCTCTCTTTGTACTTCTTCTTTATGCTTCCATCAATTGTGTGTTTGATCATATAGATCCACTTGAAAGTCACTACGGACTTCCCCTCAGGTCTCAGAACAATATCCCACACATCATTCTTCATGATGGACTGATATTCCTCTATCATGGCATCTCTCCATATTGGTTGAATATATGCCTCCTTATAACAATAAGGATCATAATCAATGATGCGGCTCATAGTTGCAGCATATCATGAATATCTTTGAGGTCTCTTTCTCTCTCGGAAGGTACCACGAGGAGCTGGATGTCCTTCTGCTTCCTGTAGAGTCTGACGAGCCCATGCAACTCTTTTCTGACCTACTGCAATATTTCTGGGAACATCAAATGGAGCTACATGATCAACGAGATCACTTGGATCAATAGGCTCAACTATCTCCCTTTGAACTACTCGAGCGTGAGGGGGAGAAAGCACCATATATTCATGTTTCTCACTATCAATATTCTTGTGAGATCCTCTAGATCTCCTGAAGGATATATCCTCCTCAAGGATAAAATCTCTTCTCATCTCAATTTGTCTCTGACCAAGGATATAGATCCGATATGCCTTCGAAGACTCACTATACCCCACAAATGTACCTTTTCTTCATGAAGGGTTTAGCTTGGTAATTTTCTCCTTGGTTACATGAATGTATATTGGACACCAAAATATCCTAAAGTGTCCAACCTCAGGCTTCACTCATTTTCTCGCTTCACTTTCTCTTTGGAGTAGGGTTTTACACATCCACACGCCTTTTCATGAAATCCGTATCTGAAGCAATCACATCCACGACCTCAATATCGAAAACTATGGTTTGGGAAAATGGCTATTGTTATCTTGTCCCTTAAGGCCCGTCTCTAGAAAACAACGATAAATATTTTGGCCTTTAGGAAACACTTGTATCTATCTAAATTATTCGATCAATGACTTTTTGCGATGTGCGACATCTTCTCGATTTTCTGCTTGCTATATCAATTTGAAAGAGGGAGGAGCGAAATACCTACAACCAAACTTTCATCCAATATAATATTTGAGATTGGAAAAGGCAATGTCATCCACATCCAACACCCAGGCATCCCTATCATCGACGACCATGGCTATTTCTACTATGTAAGTCATGTTACTATTGATTGGCGATGCTAGATCTCTTTTGTACCACCCATAAAGCATGTACTACATAATGAATGTCAAGCAATCTTGGGGAAATTTCCACCAATTCCTGAAATCACTCAATTCTACATTGAGCCTCCAACTCAAACAATCTGTATTGTTCTGATCATGTCATGATATTGTAGTTCAATGTATAATTAGCTTTACGCAAATTCAAAGTTATGTCTAGCTAGGCTTGTGGCTTATAAGCTGTCTGTAGCTAGGCTTGTGGAAGGAGAATCATCCAGTGAACCCTTTGGACAGATTCAACATTGCTAGTAGCTTTTTATGCCCAAATCCTATTAAAAAATTCAACCACAACAAAAGCAATCAACCAATCTAAGCATTTGATCCAAAATACATCGAATAACGTCAGTTTAGATTTAATCTTCATGCCACACCTAGAATACTTTTTTCGCCACTAATTTTATACAAAAATTGGTAGTTATTTATAAAAAAACTGGTAGTTATTTATTTATACCAAAAACAAAATTTTAATTTAAAGTTATATATATCGGAAACTCATTCCCAAACTCCCATTTCATTGACATTGAAGCTCCCAAATTCCTAAAACCATTCTCAACCAATTGGGGATGTTTTGCACTCATTCCCAAGCTCTAAAAAATGTCGAAACAACTAAAATGAGTTTCAGATATGTAAATAACAGTTCCCATGCAACTATGCTTTGAATACTATCTTCGACACATGTATTATATAAATGCAACATTTACTATTTTAAACCTTAAATTATATATTACCATCCATTGATTTTAAGAAAACTCATCTTGTTTTAAAACATCTCTCATTATACATTATTTTTTAACGATATAAATGAAATTATTTAAAGTTGTTGGTTTTCAAGTAAATAAATATACTCTTTCATTTGTTAAAAGGGTGGGTAGTGGGATGTGAACATGTGCATTTGTATATATGAGATTTTATAGGTAAATGTTAAATCTATCAATAATCTAGTAATCATACACACGAGACTGTTAATGATGTACATTAGGAACGAAGTTGCTCAATCAATAGGAAGAGGAGAAGCCAATAACTCGAGTGGGGTAACCAAGATCAGGTCGACCTTACATGTTTCATAAAAATGATCGACTGCTTGAATAATCAATATTCAATCGGTCAATCATAAATGTACACCTTTACTCTCCATTAAATGTGTACTTTTGTCCTTCCATGCATTTTTTTCCATGCATTTTTCTAGAGGTGAAAATAATTGTAATCTAAACATTTTATGAATTTGATCTTTTTTGACCATTCAAAATAATGGTAAGGGAAATTAATGTTTATTGTTTAAAATCTAATAAGAATCATTTTTTATGGATGCAATTTTCTATAACAATCATTAACATTATAAAATTAAATTGTAATAAAGATATTTGAAAATGTCGAATCTATCTCTACATAAAAATAAAAATTTTAATATCCCCGGATGGGGTGTTAGCTGTCCATCACAGACAAGCAAGACATGTGGCGTGCTCCAGCTCTGACGAGGCCACATGATTCCTCCCCCACACTACCATCCTCTACTTAATGTCGATCACCTTGACTCCCCCTCACATTCACTCCTCTGCGCACATACTGCTCCTACTCCAACGTTCCATCTCCATTATCTTCGTCATGGTGACGGTTGAGAAACCCGACCCTTTACTCCTGCGCTTGTGTGAAGTTATGCTTTGGTTCTTATTTTGGGCGACTTCTCTTTTGTCAGGATCTCGCAACATTTTCCCCAGTGCTCTGCGTCATTTAGACACTCTCTTCTAGATTGGCTTCCCCACCTGCTCTTCTGTGCTTGATTCTGGCATTCTCCCTCTCTTGGTAATGCCCAAGCAGTGCAAACGACCAAAAATGGGTCCTCTGTGGTATCAGACTTACGGTCGAATGGCTCTCCGACCGCCTGCACCCAATCTTCCTGCACCAAGTTCTTCGACCTCCTCTTCGTCTTTATCCTCCCCTGCCAATACACTTCTCCCCCCCTCTCCTCTCCTTGGGCATGTTGAATTGAGGGGTTTGAAAATATTGGCAACTCACTGGGTTTTGCCCCTAGCCCCACAGAGGATATTGCGTCCTCCTCCCGTCCTCCCTCTGTCGCTTCTTCCCCTCCACCACCTCCACCCCACCCCTCCTCCCCCATGATGGAGACCCCTCCCTCACCTCCTCAACATGTCTGCTCGGACAGTGATGCTTGGACACACCTTCTGGCCACCTGGGAGAATTTACAAAGCCTCATCTTTGACGCACACAGGGACATGGACGACCTGCATTTCAGGATGGAAGTTATGGACAGATGGGGGGAGTGGCTAGAGCTCTTGCTCACCACCTTTCTCGGCTCCCTTCACGCCCATGGTACAGTGACCAGTGCTCCAACTGCGAAATGAATGCTCCAATAACGAGCGCCCAAGAAAATTGCCCACGCACGGAAGAGGAGTAGACAAGACATGAGCGTTAACTTGACACTGGGTTCAGGTTATGGCCTTCATTTTAGTTTCTCCAGAGCTTAGGAGTTTCTTCATGCTTTTTTAATTTTTTTGTGACACCTAGACTCTTATCGGGCCTTATGTGGCATTGTTTTGATCAGACAGAAACACCTGAATAGTCAGTCCATTTTTGTGTTTCTTGAAGAATATATTTTAGTTTTTAAGTCTATTTTGTTGTCGACTGAATCAATTTCCCAACTGGACGATTCAAATCGACAATTACTCCGACATGACAACAAATATTGTATCTTTAATTTATGAAAGGTAATACAATGTGCTTAGTTAAAAAAATAAAAATAAAAATTTCAATAATTCAAAATTAATTTTAATAATTTTTTTTTTATATATAAACCAAAATCGTAAAATGTTACCATCAAAATCATAATAATATAATAACATGTTTTTACAATTTCAAGGAAGTTAGTGTAAGATATAAAACTTAAAAAAAAATCACTATTCAAAGACAAGCAAATCTTAATAAGAATGTTGTTCTGTAAGAAGCGAGGGGTGCATGTTGCTAGTTCCATTTTATGTTGAATGGAAATAATTAAGTTCCAAGTTGTGAGAATCTTGTGAATGCACTCGCTAACACTATCATTAATCATTATTGTATGTACATCCAACTAAAAAAATAAAATAAAAGTTTAGTTGTTTTAATTAAAAGTTTCATTATTTTAAATATCATTTGAAATTAGGTGGGCTAAGTATTATGTGGGGGTTAGTGGGCATGTTGTGATTCCCTAGATCTATGTGCATGTAGTGATCATTAAAATAAAATTTAAATTTGGTGCTCAAACATATCATATTAATCCCACAAGGCCTAAGCCATAAAGATCTACAAAGTGGATAGAAAGTGTTATCCATAATTAATATATAAATCTTGTTATATGAACTAATTTTAAATCCATTGGAATAAGTTTTTTTATTTGAAAATAACATGTCAAATTCTATTTGAATATGGTTTTTTAATCGAAAATATCATGGTATGATGAAGGATAAAAAAAAAACCATAAAAATTGATATAGTTTAAATATGTTTTTTCAATTGAAAATATTATGGTTGATGTAGGATTAAAAAAAATAATAAAAATTGAAATAGTTGAAAATTTTGATGGTTATTTATAAATAAACGAAGAAGGTTAAATATTTTATGATTTTGATTCATTTTAGTTTATTATTATTCAATTTCAATGAAGTAATTTTTGTTGAAATTGTAATTTTGGATTGACGAAATTGTTATTTTTAATGTATAAATGGATTCAACACCCTCATATGACATGATTTGTACAATGTTAACATATCACATTTGCAATTCCATTTATGAAAAATGGTTCATATCAAGTATATAGATTCTATCCGTACATCCCCACATATATATATGGATTTCATGGAAATCTATGACTTAAGCAAGGGGAGGATCAACTACAATGAAGTTTGAGGATGACTAGTTAAAGTTTACTTTTGTTATGTATCCTCTTATGATTTGTAGTGTTTTCTTAGATTGGTTAGTGATAACTTCTAGTTGGACACTCTCTATCTCAATGTAGTATTCATTAACCCTCCAAAAAAAATACAACCTCTGTTTGAAATGAAAACCAATTCACGAATGAATAATAACTTCCTTGTAGTTCAATTACCTCTCCATCTATTAGTCCTACAAATGGGACTTCCCAAAATATACTACAATCATTGTTCATCCCATTGGATGAACACGCCCTTAAAAGTCCATTTCCTATGAAGATTCACTCCTACACTTGAGGATGTCCTTTGTTTAGTCTTCTTGAATTGAAAAGGGTAGTTCAATTTTGATAATGAAGCTTAATCCCTCCTGAGTCAAGGAGGGATCAATTTATTATCAAATCGATGGGTTGATTTATAGATTAGTTTAATAAAATTTGGTTTCCAAAACATGTGGACCTTCCCAGAAGATATGAGGATGTTGATCTGCCCTTTTTCCAAAGGGGTTTTTAATCCTCAAAGTGGGCTATGTATAAAATTGATTTATGCTCCAAACTAGGTGTTGGTGACCCCTTTTCAAAAACAATGCTTCGTTTGTTGTTGATTGGTTAATTTTATGATTGATATTCTTAGGTTATAAGAACGCCATGTCTTTGGTATCAATAATATTATTTGGTTACATCTAAAGTCTATGTGCATCCAATAAGGCTCACCAAACACACTTGGGATTGGCCTAAATACTAATACTTCCTTTCTCTACTTGTGTTGGCCTTGGCATTCAAAACCTTTAGAGGAAATTGGTGAATATTGACATTGGTTTCATTGTTGTGGAAAACCATATAAGTGGTGGAATTCCTTAACATTAGAATGGTTGATTTAGCATGATATTGTATATTGGTAAATGAATAAGGTTTGTCAATCACCCTTTTGTAATCTAATATAGTTTGTAATTTAACATACTGTATAGGTATTTCATTTACATTCTAGTGTTACATCAATAAGAAAATAAAGAATACAATAATAAGTTATTTATACAATATATCATACAAGATATGTAGAGATATTAGGAGAACAATAGTAATTGTTATATCATTGTAATTTTATAAATAGTTAATTTTACATAGCAGGGGTTGATGTCCTTATACATTGAAGAATAAGAAGAAGGTAGTTCAGAAATTGTCGGAAGAACCACAGTATTTATGACATCATGTCGTCGACAGAATAGAATGCTCGTGTGGCAAATGCTACATTGGAGAAACAGGCTGCTCTTTCAACACGAGGATTAAAGAGCATAGTGCTGACATCAAGAATGAACGAGCTCACACCTCAGCACTAGCAGAACACTCTCTCAAAACTAAGCATCACATACGCCTAGAGGACACCAGAATCTTAGCTAAAGAAGACCATCTCCTTAAAAGACG
>SNQJ01S0010821.1:108512-119621 GCA_010110895.2 Picea sitchensis | reverse complement strand
TGGTTTACCATAGAGTCAACCCTAAATTTAGCCTTTTTTGAACATAAAAGCATTAATAATATATTTACCCTATTAACCTTATTTTAACCCATAATTAACATATATTAATATGATTAATACCATATAGTTAAATTTAGCCCCCCCTTTTTTGAACATAAATTAATTTAATATTAATAATATGAACATAAAATTAGCCTATAATTAGATTAATATTATTAACCTATAATTAACATAACCTTTATATTGACAAAACTAACATTACTTAGTAAATTAACTTAAGATTATTTGAGCTTCCTCAAAACTAGGGTTTACATCATTTATTAAACCTTAATTTAGTCCTTAATTAACATAAAATTAATATATATTTTTTACTAAAACCTCTGGTCAACCCTAAATCTAACCTACAAAAAACTTAATTAAATCAATATTTATTATCTCTTGAGAAAATTTCTCCTAAAAACGAGGGTTTCACTCAACCAACCATTGTTTTTTCACTCACCTCATCACTATTTAATAAAGGCTCTTCTCTTACATTTTTTCTCAAACTTTTTTGTCCTGATGATGGATCCTGTTATGGATCCGAAACGTCGACGACATGATGTCATAAATACTGTGGTTCTTCCGACAATTTCTGAACATATTTCTCACCACAGAAACCTAAAAGAAGGTAGTTATAATCACATACAACTGCCAATAGTTGGCTAGTGAACTACTTAAGTGGATTTGTAGTCCCTTACCATTTTGGACTTTCATATATATATATTATTTTTATAAGGTTCAAGCCAACCTTCATAGTCATAACATTGACCAAACCAAGTTGTATTTATGACACTGAGACATATCATGACATTTATGAATAGACTCGTTAGACTGTTATGTGACATGGAGCCACAACTTCATACATACATACACATACAACTACAAACAAGTTGTAAACAATGATAGATTAATGAATGTTGATAAATCATGCACCATGAAAGTATGTCTTGATTGAGCAATCTACTAATTTATTAGTCAATCTACTAACACTTGATTCACATATGTTGATGTGTGCACACTCTAGTGGGAGTGATTCAGGTTAAGATGCCTATTGATTAACAACACATTTTGTACCACTGATCATGGTGATGATATTAAAGAGGCTATCACACCCTTGACCCATGTTACATATCTCTATCAACAATGATGATAGTAACAAGGCTATCGTCCACTTGGAGTATTATTTTTTAATATATAATAGCTGGTGATCTAATATGTTTTCATGTTTGAAGTCATGTTGTGTAGGATATAGAGACTTTCCCATGAACATTAATATTGGATACACCTAAACAATAAAATACATACGATAAAGGATAGGGGTTTGAAGGGCTCTCCAATTGAGTAAGGAGGGGATCACTAAGAGGAGTGGGGGTCCATTCCCATCGAGTTCTTCATCCTCCACCAACATTGGAACAAGGAAATGGGAACCTCTGATGTATGTGATGGATTTCAAGATGCCTACCGAGGTGGAAATGTCATGGCCTCCACCTATTTCCATATTCCATTGTACAGAGGCACATGTGCACATGGTTAAGTTGGGTAGAAATTTTTAAGTTCAAGTTGTAAGAATGTGATTCTATGATATAGTCTCAGCTCCATTACAATGATTAATTTGTGCTAACAACATGAAGTAATAATATAAAATAAAGTTATATTCATCAATTAAATTTTGCAAGCCCATAAATTATATTGTATTTTAGTAAATCATAATTAAAATTAAAATTTGTGAATAAATCATAGGATAAGATAAGTGGTTGACATATATAATTAACTAACATTTTTTTTTAAGGAGGGATGGGATTTCAAAGACACATAAATAATAAACAATTGTGTTAAGGAAGTAGTTGACCATCTCACCATGGAATTGATATCGAGGATAAAACTATTAAAATATATAGATATAAACTTACAAATAGGGAACTGAGGGAAACCAAAGATTTCAGAGAAGCCATATCATTTGGTTCATGTTCAAGCTATGGGATCAAAGGATAAGATATATCTTCAAGGGATAAGATATATCTTGTATGGCAGGATGGTGAAGCCATATCATATGGTTTATGTTCAAGCTATGGGTTCAAGGGATAAGATATATCTTCAAGGGATAAGGTATATCTTGTATGGTAGGATGGCGAGTTTTTTTGCATGGAAAAAGATAAGATTCAAAAACAAAAGGTTGAGTAGATAAATTAATAATCAAGAATTTAAAAACACAAGGTTGAATAGATAAATCAAATAATTAAGAATTGATTGGATAAAGTTCATATTTTATTATTTTTCTTTTCTTGTTATATTTCATATTTTAATATTTTCTTTTCTAATGATATGTAGAATTTTGTTTTTTTTACTTCCACTAAAGTATAGATTAGGAAATACAATTTTCATATTGGTGTTTCTAACGTAAGTGACAATGTGTATATGAGAAAATAAATTATTGTAGCATTTAGGATTTTATAAAAACTATAAATTATTATAGTTGTTATATTAAGAGTTGAACTTAGGTTATGAAATAGAGATGGTTGTATGTACAAACATGTAACATGTGTGATTAGTTTATTATGTATAAGGAGAGTTAAGCTATCATAACACAATGAAATTAGGCTCCTAAGTAAAGGAGAACTACAATTGGTATTAGAGCTATAGTTATAAAACTTGGATTAGAGGAATCACTAGAAGTATTGTTGTGTTAGTTGGATATCCAATGTAAAAGAGATATATTTACAAATTTATTACATACAAGACATAGGTGCATGAATTACAAATGACACATGCTCAATTGTATATTTAAGAAAAAATAAATATTATAAACGATTTCCCATATATACTTAGGATTACAACCAATGCAAAAAGATACTTTATTGCAAATGAAAAAATATGTTGGGCCCCTTATTTTGATTTTTTTTAGGATGGAAACGTCACAACAGTAGGAAGGGAGATGGTGTTGTAGACTATAAAGAATAATAGATGAGAATTTCTCCACATGGAGTAGAGTCTCTTAGAAACACTAAGGTGTATTAACATGAAAGGAAGATCATAAATGAGATAGAAGGCATGATTCCAGGTGATAAAAAAATGGAGTGATAAAACGATGAAGACATGTGGCAAGCACATAAGTAGATAATAGTTGGTTCATCAAGTCAAGACTAAAATAAGGATAATGACACTATGCATTTTAAATGCACCTTCTTACCATTAGGTGCAATCATACAAATGCAAAGTCTTAGGTCCATTGGGGGTTTTATTGGTTTAGACAGTTTGGTCATTATTTGGTCATTATTGATCATTGTTACTATTGTTATTTGTAGTAAAAACCATTGTAATGAGTTTTGGGTTTCTATTGGTCATATCTTCCTAGATGTATTATATTTTGATGTGGTTTTAAGGATAATTATTGACTATGGATGCTGCATTTGTTTATATTGTGGATTAAAGGAATGAGGTCCCCTTTTAAATTTTTTGTTGTCTTTCTCTTTTTCTCTTATACGGTGACGATGTCTTTTATTATTGTTCATTATATACACTATTGAATGACCACAATATGCTTGAATCTATGATGTGCTCTTAAATAAGATGGTATTTCTAGTTGTGCTAGTACTTTAATAACTAAATACATGGATTCTATTTGTGATCTAATGGTTTAACTCTGGCATAATAGTTAAAGTGAAGGTATGGGTAATGGATTAGTTGGTAGTCATGATAATCATACTACATGATATATGCTTTAGGTTTAACATAGCTCTTTAGGCGAGACCTTCCCTTTTATAGGGATTGGAAATGTTAACACATAGACTAAAATTGACCCCTTTTGTTGGAAATCAATGTGGACTCGGATTTAAAATTGAGCCAAAAAATGGTTTCGTTGTTGAGACCCTTTCATAATATGTATGGCATTCTAACAGTATAACTAACAAGTTGACCCATGATTATGTGGAAGATTGGTGGTTCAAGTAGGTTGATTTATTTGAGAAGTAATGCATTTAAGGCTATCCATCCCTATGGATGCATCAGGACCGTGAAAATTATGAAGTATTTTGGGTACATTTCCCAATAGTATTATTTTAATGGTTGAATATTATGAGAAAACCCATGAACTATCTAGAAAAGGAGAAGATAGATCCAATGGAACATCTAGAATTGAGTTGTGTTGCAGAGATTTGAACATGAAGTTGTGAGGGTGATTGATTATTGGGTTAATACCACAATAGAAGGCTACATTATTGAGTTTGTAGTAGAGTTGAATCAATATTTCTCAAGAGAAGAAGAGTATTTCAAGAAGGAATCTCATGGAATATTGGTAAAGGAGGTCATGACATGGGTGAAGATGTTCTTAGTGGAGGAGGATTACATGCCCTTCAACTTGCTAGTCATGGAAGCATATGTCCTTATGCATAAGAGTGAAATAATATGGAGTTAGAAAAAGTGAATAGCTAAAGGAGGAAGGTACCATAGAGAAAGCACAAGCTCTAGGAAGAGTGGAACAAGATTTGAAATGAGATGTCATAATTGAGAAGTGGTGGATACAGAAAATGCAAGAGGCTCTTTGAAGATAGGAAATTGTGAAAAGAACAATGGATAGAGAAGGGAGTATTGAAGCACATATTAAGGAGTTGGAAAGGGTCGTGGAAATGAGGAGAGAAAGCTAATTGGTGGCTAAAATAATGAGGATTAGTAGCAAATGAGAGTCCAAAGAGAATAATAGAAGGGGGAGTGATTTTGAGAGAAATGGAGAAGAATATGAAAGGAATGAAGCATGTGGGTGAGCATGTTCAATTAGACAGATAGAGGATGGTATAGTAGGAAGGTGTATCCAAAGTAAATGTAGAAAATATCATGGAGTAGAGAACAATCATCAATTTGTATGAGGGAGAGGTGCTCGATCATGTGTTCTAGTTGTTTGAAGCAGAAGAAGGACAACTAGTAGAAATGGTATGACCTAAGGATAGTGGATCCAACCTGGAAAAATTACCACCCCACAAGAATCTTGAAAAAACTAAGGTAAATATTAATCATTTTCCTAATTCTGATTTAAAACAACCTCCTAATAGTGGGGTGGAGAATAGCAATGGTGGACAACCAAATGTAGGTGAAAATATTGGTAGCAGTGGAAGTGTACTAGCAAGTTTTAATTATAGTTTAGGAAGAGGAACTAGTCTAATTAGTCAAATAGGTCCATGATATTTCCTTTTAGTGAATAATCCAACCAATAACATGGCTAGAGCAACCAATAGTACAACAATTCACCTTCTCGAGTTCTCAAGAAAATGAGATATGGTGGAGGTTATAGAGGTGGATGTGGAGGAGGGTACAAAGGAGGCGTGAATGTTGGTTTAACATGCCCCATAAGATGTTATAATTGTGATGAAATAGGGCATACCTACCAAGATTCTCCACAACCGAGGAGGGTATGATGTGGCCATTATATGGCCACATGTCATGCAACCAAGGATTTCCTTGGTTTAATAGTGAAGTGGGAGACAAGGGAAAGATAGTGGAATGTATACCTAGTAAATTCTATACCTTGAAACATCACAGGAGTAGGGGACCCCAAAATCCATGTGGTATCTAGGGGAGGAGATCACACTGGGGTTGATGATTTCCAATGAGAACCTCCCCACATAAGGAATTTTTCTCTTGAAAACATAGGGTTTGATGTAGTGAAAAAAGGGGTTATTTTATATAATCCTTAGAAGAATTACAAGAAATAACCACTATTGTAGGAAATGACGTAAGTAGAATCTTAGTGGCTTGGAATCCTCCTAACTATTTGTGGCTTGGAAGAAGAATTTAGGGATCACAATGAGAATATGAGGGAGAGACTACCTTGATAAGGATGACTCATGAGTTCTTCCAAAACCTCATCAGAATATTGGATGATAAGGAAAATTTGGTTTTCCTTTGGCAATCTAATCAAGGGTTGGGGGGTGAGGGGGGAAGAACCCATCTATGCTCCCTTATGAGAGGGAAAAGTTTGAAGGATTGGTTGAAAGAAAAATCCTTGGAATGGTCAAGAATCCACCTTCAAGTTATATCTAGAGTTAGGTCGATATAGTTGATGCTCCAAAATATTGTAGCAAATGAAAGGACACATGATAGAATATGGAAGTACATTTTTAGGAAAATGGACGATTCTTAGTCAAATTAGGATACTGCTTAGGATTAAATGTGTCACACTTTATTTCTTTATCTAGTTCTTACCATGTTTAGAACAATGTGGATCTAAAATAATATTTTACAGTCTTAAGGTCAACCTCACGAGGATATAAATCCCCCTACATTTTTAGAGAGGTGGTACTGCTCTTGTTCTTACGATTCCAAGAAAATAAAATGAAACAAAATAAGTTCTGATAAGGGCCAAACTTAATATTTACATTCACATTCAAGGAAAAAAACACCTAAGATTTGGGACTAGGTGTTAAAAGAAAATAATATTTACAATATCTACAATGCGAATAGATAAGATGCATACATAATATAAATGATTGATATATCCATCACAATATTCATCATAACATTTAACAATTCCACAAAGAGAGAGAACAAGAAATGGACCACAAATAAAAGAGAGTTTTAAATTATATTTCAATAAAGAACCAAAAATATTATGATAGATAGAAAATTTGGTAACTCAAGCTTCTAGTCAAAGTCTTTGAGAATACAAAAATGTAATATCCCAAGTATCTCTCTCGGAGTCTCAAAAATAATAATGAGTCTTTAAATACAAAGTAAATGTATTTAAAAAAGTTAAAAATGTGTTCTCCCTTCAAAGAGGACTCGGATTGGTTCCCACAGACCATAAAATGAAAAGATCTAGAAGATAAGAGAAGAACAAACAAGGATCAAACTAAATCCCACAAAAAATTGAGTAGACAAAGGAAAAGTGATAAATTATTGTAGTGTAAATGTACAAAATAAAAACTGAAGAGTAGAGTTTATGTTCAACTCACTGTGATGGAGAAATCCCATATGCTTTACTTGATTGCAGCTGAATCCTTTATAGACATCTATTGTGGTTGAGGTGGCATAACTGCTCTAATTGTTTCTTGATTTTCTGGTTTAGTAATTTCAATTAGCTCCTTTTTCAACCATTCCTCAATGTACTCTCTTAAAGGTGCCATCGTGATTTCATGTTTTTTTTTTTAATCTCGAATAAATGTATTTCAAATTCCCTTAGGTCTAATTATGATTGATGCAATGTGTCATCCACCTCATTATTCTGTTGATATACCCAATAGGCATTAATATTCTTCATACGATAAGGCGAAGGAAGTTTTTTTCCCTTCCTCTGGGCTTCATTTAAATTGAAAACTTTCTAGTTGAAAATGTATTTACAACTTCCTTGAAAAATCCTTCATCATTCTCCAAATATTTTTGCAGATATTCTTTGAAATTCTCTATTCTGGAGGCAAAGCTAGCAATACTTTGGGAAAGCTCCCAAATTTTCAGAATTATATCAACCCATTTTTGTGTGGCATCACCAACATAGTTTCTAATAGCCTGCAATAAACATGATGAGCCTTTGTATTCCGTACTTCTTTCCGGGATCTCCTCCAATTCAAGTATAGGTTGCATAGAACTTAAAGGCTATGGGAACAATGGTGTTGGTACTAGAGAAACTTATAATTATTTTACTCTTTTCTTTAGTTCCAAATTTTCTTTCTCCATTTTGTCAATTGATTGTATTAATGCATCTCCAGTAGATCCATGAAAATCTACAATTTAAATGACGCTACTCCATCCAAGTAAATATAAGATTTCCATCGTTTAGAGGAATTCTTATTCTTGGTATTAACTTTCTCTAACAATAAATTTTGGTTTCACGATTGTAAGCCATGTGGTGCAAAGTGACAGATTCTTCTTCAAATATCTTGGGATCCTGAGTCATAACATCATCAACTATTCCTTTCATCTCCAAAACAATTTGTGCAGACCAATCAGATTCTTCAATAATTTCATCAATGTCCATAGCATGGGGACTTTCTTGATCTTCTGGTGCATTTATTTCCACCGATGAAAAATTTCTTTTTCTTTTTATGGGAGTGTGTGCAACATGTGTTTTATTAAGGCTTTTCCTTGGTGGGTTTTTATCTCCATCGTCATATGAGCCTCTAACTGGTGTTTTTCTAGTATCCATTCCACTAGTTCTACTTTTCATTCTTGATGCAGTGATTCTTTGAGATGTTTCCAGTGAGTTAGGGTTTTGATTTGTTGTTTTTCTATAGTGTTTTTTGTATCCCTCATTTGTACTATTTACTTCTCCTATATTCTCAGAATTTTGTTAGGCCGTTAGTTCATGGAGATCCAAATTATCTCCACCACCTTCTTGGAATTGTTCCATTATGATAAAGTGTGAATCATACTCGACTAACTGCATATGTGTAGTGAATTTTCTATCTAGGTAAAAACCTTCGACAAGTTTGGCTTCCTTCAAACCCATTTGTTCATGATGTTCTTCCAACTCATTTAGGTGATTATATGTTTAACAATATAATCCCCAATTTTCCATGGTAGGGGTGATCCAAATGGATATTGGAGGCCACCCACCTATTCCAACTGGATCCTCGTGTTTGTTTTGTTCAACACGTCCTTCTGTACTACTTTATAATTGTGAGTTCTACACTTCTGGGGATGTTTGAAGCCCCACACATTCTCCAGGTGGATATGGATGGCATCTGGCCTAATACAATTGGCTTATTTTGTATGTTTTCATGTCAACACATCTTGTTGTACTTCCAAGGATGTTTTGGGGCCCTAAACATTGTTTGTTTGGCTTGCCACAGTTATACTATAGACAGATTTAGAGTTTGACGACGAAATGTGTAGTTCTATGAAAGACCTTTCCAATGGGATATCATGCGCCTAAAACAAAGGTTGTATGCAAAAGTTACAACCCTAGGAAGTTGAGAAACCAAATTACACCAACTTACCCATAGGGCCCACATGAATTTTGGCATTTCACCTTCTAGGGTTAGGTTTTTGGATGTCTAGGGTTTTGGCATTCATGAGTAATATGAAAAGGGCCTCTGGAGCCTCATTGTAATCCATTCTGCTCAGACAGATGCACGTAGCAACCACATCTCTTCTCAGAGATAAATGCTACCATTCGAGCAAGTTTCAGTTATGCAGTTTTACAGTTTCAGCCTATTTCATTATTTAATAGAATATATTGTTCACTGGATATTTGTGTTATTCTTCCTATCTCTGTGTTTATTGTATTTATTCTATTAGTCAGTTCGTTCTGCTCCTAAATCCGGATCACTTGTATCAGAGCGGTCTGATCTTCATTTATTTTTCTTCGTGCATGTCCTTGACAAGGTCTGGGTACAAGAAGTTGGGACATGAACCAATCAAGCCATTACCAGATCGGCTGCGCCAAGCCTGACAATAACCCATGGGAGATGAAAAGAAATATGATGGAGCAAGATATCCTATTAAAATGTTTCTTGAGGAAGCCCTCGTGCGACAAAGGAACAACATTATGGACAACTTCACACAGATCCTTCGACGGTTGCCCACAGGAGAAGCATATTCATAAAGCGGCCATGCAACCCCCTTCAAGGTATAGGTAAATTTTGATATTTCATTATTTGAAGGAATGATAGATGCGGATGCTGTAGATAAATGGTTGAATCTACTTGAAGGATATTTTTTGATACACAATTTTTCTGATAGGGAAAAGATCACTTTTGCACTCCTCAAGGTCGTTCCCCATTTTAAATACTGGTGGGATACTTACTCTGAGAAAAGGGCCATGGAGGAATCTGCAATTTTTGTGGTGGCCCCTACATGGGATTCCTTCTAGGACACCATTAAAGAACATTACTACCATGTTGGAAACTACGAGGACCAGTACACTAGATGGACCACCCTACGTCAAGAAAGGGACCAGACGATACCGAACTTCACCAATATTTTCCATACCCTATGCACCAAATTGGGTATAAAATATTGTGAGTTGCATATCGTGCTCAAATACCGTGGTTTTTTTCATAGATACATTCAAACAGAAATGGAGTTCCTGGACATCGCCTAATTGGGCACGAATTATAGATACACTGTCAAGATCAAGAAGAAATTTAAGCAGAAACGACGAGAGTTTGGATCTGCAAACCCCTCACAACCGAAGTAGGGCAAAGGAAATCCCAACCCACACAGCAAGGGACCAAGTCGATATGGCCACCCTCAGGAAAATCCGTCCAATCCACAACAAAAGAAGGGCAATGAGAAGATGAAGAAGGAAACAGGAAAATGGTGTGAGTACCATAAAAGTCCTTGGCACAACACCGACGGATCCCGCTCCAAGCAGTCCCTCATGGCCGAGATGAAGGCTTCAGAGTCAGAGGCCTATTCTGATTCCGAGTCAAATCCTGAAGGAGGGAAGTAGATTATCAATGCTGAACCTAGTGCCATGATCGCTACCACTAAATTTCGTCCAAGCGAACTAGAAGAACTAGAGGAAGGGGAACACCTCTTTCACTTGTAGATGTGGGTCAAGGGGGCTCTGATTCATTTCATTGTCAACAACGGTAGTCAGAAGAACCTGATTTCAATAGAGGCCGTCAAGCGATTGGACCTACCAACAACACCACACCCACAACCCTACACCATCGGCTAACTTTGTCAAGGAAGAGATCTCCGTGTTAGCCAATAATGTCATCTGCCCTACGATGTTAAGCCTTTTAAGATGAGGTAATATGTGATATTTATCCCCTTGAAGTTTGTGATGTTATTTTAGGACAACCATACTTTTGGAAGTGTCATACTTTGTATGAGTCTAGACCTCGCAATGTTATTATTACTTTGGGTAGACAATTGTACAGGATCCCACAGGTGGCACTGCCTACTGCTATTTCTTTAATCTCTTCTAAGAAATGTAGTAAGGTCATTTCACAGACTGGGAAGTTTGTCTCATTTGTGATCCATTCTCACAATAAGCAGAAAGTCACCGCCACATCCGTGGCCGCTACACAACACCTCTCTTTCTGGCAGAAGCAAGTGGATAGGATCGTGGAAGAATACAAAGACATCTTCGCCTCACCTACAGAGGTACCAAAACACTACCAAGTCAAGCATCCA
>SNQJ01S0010821.1:63308-108462 GCA_010110895.2 Picea sitchensis | reverse complement strand
GGACAACCATACTTTTGGAAGTGTCATACTTTGTATGAGTCTAGACCTCGCAATGTTATTATTACTTTGGGTAGACAATTGTACAGGATCCCACAGGTGGCACTGCCTACTGCTATTTCTTTAATCTCTTCTAAGAAATGTAGTAAGGTCATTTCACAGACTGGGAAGTTTGTCTTATTTGTGATCCATTCTCACAATAAGCAGAAAGTCACCGCCACATCCGTGGCCTCTACACAACACCTCTCTTTCTGGCAGAAGCAAGTGGATAGGATCGTGGAAGAATACAAAGACATCTTCGCCTCACCTACAGAGGTACCAAAACACTGCCAAGTCAAGCATCCAATTGATCTAACCCTTGATGCACCTCTACCTAATGGACCAGTCTATTAGCGTTCATTGATGGAGAATGACTAAATCAGGCGTTAGATCCAAGAGATTCTTCAAAAGGGGCACAACAGACCCAACTCCTCCCCTTACAGAAGCCCGATTGTACTGGTGCAGAAGAAGGATGGGACTTGGAAACTCTGCATTGATTATAGAGCCTTAAACAAAATCACAGTCAGGAACCACTACCCCATTCCCAAGATTGATGAACTTCTTGACAAAATCAAGGGGGAAAAGTTCTTTAGCAACATTGACCTAAAGTTTGGCTACCACCAGGTTACCATCGAACCAACTGATGTCTGGAAGAAAACCTTCAAGTCTAAACAAGGTCTCTACGAATGGCTAGTCATTCCCTTTGGCTTAACAAATGCACCAACCACTTTCATGAGGTTGATGGATGATGTATTAAGACCCTTCACTAACTCCTTTGTGGTAGTATATTTGGATGACATCCTCATCTTCAACAGAACGTTGGAGGAGCACATGCGACATATTCAACAAGTTTTGATCACTCTACGTCAGCACAAGCTTTATGCCAACTTGGGAAAATGATCTTTTGGCATGAACAAGGTCCAATAGCCGGGATACATTGTTGATGAGCACATGGTACATGTTTATCTAGCTAATATCCAAGTCATCTGTGACTGGCCAGCCTCGACCACATTGACCGAGCTTCAAAGCTTCTTGGGACTAGCCAATTTCCACTGACGGTTCATGTTGGGATTCTCCCATATTGCATGGGCCCTCAGCCAGGTGACCAAGGGTGTTGGTAGGGCCAATTTCGTGTGGGGAAGGAGAAAAAATGAGAATTAGATGATTTGAAACATCGCTTTTTCTCAGCTCCAATACTCTCCTTGCCATTTAAAAACCATTCAAGATTGAGATTGATGCATCTGACTATGTTGTGGGTGCAGTTCTCACTCAACACAGGCATCCTATGGCATACCGTAGTGAAACACTCTCCGATACTTTAAGGAAATACCCCACCTATGATAAGGAAATGTATTCCATTGTACAAGCCTGCCATCAATGGAAACATTACATTATGGGGAAAGAGACGAACATGCACATCGATCACAAGCCTCTGTAGTTCATACAAACATAGGGGAAATTCAGAATGACCACCATCAGAAGTGGTCCACCTACCTGAAACAGTTCCATCTCAACATAAAGTATAAGACATGTATCTCCAATCATGTCGCTGATTGCCTCAGTTGGCCTCCTGTGGCTGAACTCACCAATGTGCTCCATTCCTGTGGACATGAAGCATCAGAGTGGCCCCAAATTTATCAGCAAGATCTGAAATTCGCCACCACATATAAACTCTTGGGTACAGACACCACTGTCACTGATTTTCACATTCAGAACAAACTCTTATCCCACCTAGGTCATCTTTGTGTTCCTACAAGTGAGTGTGCAAAGATGATTTGGGAAGCCCACTACAGTCGGGTGGAAAGACATTTTGGTGTAGAGAAAACTGTGGATGTTCTTATGAAACATTTTTATTGGCCAAAACTTAGACATGACATCAAAAAGTATATCAGATCTTACACTTCCTGTGCCATTTCCAAGCCAACCATCAAGAAGAAAGGCTTATACACCCCTATTCCTATTCCGGAGAAGCCGTGGGAATCCATCTCAATGGATTACATGTCTAGTTTTCCATCCACCAAGCACATAAATGACTGTGTGTTTGTGGTCGTTGATCGGTTTTCAAAGATGGCCATCCTCACATCCTGTAAGAAGAATGTCACATCGACAGATACTGCCAAGCTCTTCTTCGAGCGATTTTGGGTCCACTTTGGGATACCATAGTCCATCATCTCTAACCGAAACAACAGGTTCCTCAACACCTTTTGGTCGAGTCTCTGGTCTCTGTTATACACCAAGCTCACAAAATCCACTGTTTTCCACCCCTAAACCGATGGCCAAACCAAGGTCGCCAATTAGATGATTGTGCACATCTTGCGCATGTACAATTCTAAGCATCCCTGTACATGGGATGAGAGTCTCCCATATTTCCAACATAATTACAACATGGATCTACATAGTTCCATAGACCATAGCCCATTTAAGGTGGGTCTAGGATTCCAACCCTTGGGACCCATTGATGTTGCACTTCCTCTTGCCATCGCACAGACAAACTCTTCCCCTGATTATTTTGCGTTCGACCAATCCACCAGATTCATTGAGTGGATTCAGCACATCTACCAACAAGTCCAGTAGATTTTGCAGAAATCCAATGCTAAGTACAAGCAACGCCATGATCAACACAAGGCACCACACCAGTTTCAGGTTGGTGACAAAGTTTGGTTACATTTGTAGAAGGAGCATCTCACCGGGCCCCATCGGATGCTTCACCCACTTCGTTATGGGCCTTTCACTATCACCAAGGCTGTGGGTAGCAATGATTTTGAGCTCAACACTCCACCCTTCCTTGGTCTGCATCCAATATTCAATGTGGACCTCCTTCGACCATATTTTCCACCGTTATTGGACACCTCTGAGGTCGCCAAACAACTGAAACCAACATATCTCAACCCTGATTGCATGGAACAAGCATCCGCTGATCAGATAGTGGACACATAGGTCAAGGGAACTCGCCAACAACGAATCCATCTTTATCGGGTTGTCAAGACAGGGAAACTCCTACACCAAGGCAAGTGGCTCACCCGGGGCCAAATCCAGAAGAAGTTTCCTCACCTAATGGGGGAACTCAATGCAATGGAGACCATTTATTCCTAAAGGGGGAGGATTGATCTAGGTGGATATTGGTGGCCACCCACCTATTCCAACTAGCTCCTCATGTTCATTTTTGTTCAACACATCTTTTTGTACTGCTTTATAATTGTGAGTTATACACTTCTAGGGCTATCTGAAGCCCCATAAATTCTCCAGGTGGATACGGGTGGCCTCTCGCCTAATCCAACTGGATTATTTTTTATGTTTTCATGTCAGCACGTCTTGTTGTACTTCTAGGGATGTTTTGGGGCCCTAAATGTTGTTTTTTTGTCCCGCCACAGTCAAACTATAGATGAAATTAGAGTCTGATGATGGAATGTGTATTTCTCTGAAATACCTTTCAAACGGGATATCACACGCCTAAAAAATAGGTCGTATGCAAAATTTATGACCCTAGGAAGTTGAGGTACCAAATTACACCAACTTACCCATAGGGCCCACATGACTTTTGGCGTTTCACCTTCTAGGGTTAGGTTTTTGGATGTCTAGGGTTTTGGCATCATGATTAATATGAAAAGGGCCTCTGGATCCTCATTGTAATCCATTCTACTCAGACGAATGCATGTAGCAACCACATCTCTTCTCAGAGATAACTACCACCATTCGAGCAAGTTTCAGTTCTATAGTTTTACAATTTCAACCTATTTCATTATTTAATAGAAGATATTGATCACTAGATATTTGTGTTATTCTTCCTATATCTATTTTTATTGTATTCAGTATGTTAATCAGTTTGTTCTGATCCTAAATCCAGATCAAGGGGTATAAACTTTTTCTTTTTCTTTTTGTCATGGAAGGAACGAGCCCGAGTTTTGTTTTACCTGCATACTTATCCAACAAATAGTTATTTTGATGTAAAAATGGTAAGAGGAAAGGTTTCTCCTTACTCCCAAATATTCTAATTACAGTGAATTATTCAAACAAATCATAAATCCATTTTCCAGTGAGGAAGGAATTTACTTCTAGGGACAACCTTGATGTGCTCTGTTTGAATATTAACCTTTTGAATTCTTAGATGAAATTGTTGTGAACCGGGTAGAAACTATATTGGGATTTATGTCTGTACAAAATTGAATACCATACATAAACTGGTTCTAACTTAAAATCCACATGTTTTTCCCAAGGCAAATCTTTGAAAACATGGCCATAAGGAATGGGGATAATGAGGTAAGAAGCCATATATAATTTATGGGTCTTCTTTAGGTTGTTCAACTAGAAATAAATTAAATTGAGCTAAGGTAACCCCAATCGATAATAGCTTTTTCATGTAGGGAATAATGCATAACATATATGACATTTCTTGTTACAAACATAGTAGATTCCAAACCGAGAATGCAGGCAAATAGCCAAACAAATTCTCTGTATGGGTATTTTAGCAAGTTTACCTCAATTCTAGATGTACCAGGGTTGCAGGTTGGATATTCCAAATAGTTTCTCAATAGTTTGTTCCCTCATGCTACTTCAAAAATTCATCAACTTATTCACTCTTGAATCACATAGTTGGCGTAGGTAGCCGTAACATTTTAGAAAATGTTGAAGGGGATAAAACAATGGGTTGATGTACTTGCATTTGAATTATTCTTTGTTCATAAATAAATTTATCTACACCATTGAATGATATCTTTCATATCAGTTACTTCTGGAACACATCTTGCTAATGCGATTCCTGAGGTCCAGGTTACATTTTCCTTCTTCTTAGTTGGAGGAATACTTTTGTAGTACTTGTATTCCCTGGACCACTAGAACTGTCGATCCTTGTGACCAAGTGTGTCCAATGTATCTCCAAAAAATACTTCCTTCTTCTTAATTGAAATATTTTCTTCTTTTTACAAAGGTGACACTATTGTCGATACTTACAGGTTGGCTTTTTTATTTTATTTAAATTCCACTACATACTTCCTTGGTAACTCAATTAGCCTTAGATCATTCTTTAAATTTCATCAATTGTCATGGGACTTGGATTTGTTGCAGACCTTAATCGATGCATTATTCATTAATAACGACATTATGCTTTTACGAGTGGTAGATAATGTGGAAATAATAATTAATTTGATGAGAATTGGTGATGTGATGGTATGATGAACGAAAAGTGTTAAGTATGGAGGTGTAAAATGATATATAGGAAATGTTACGAAAATGCAGACTTGCGGGGTTGCGTACTTAAAACTTGTGAAACAATCTTCGGGAAAGGGTGACGATGACCACGTTGATATTCGTGAATACGGTTAAGTGTTGGGAGAAATGTGGACTTGCAGAACTACGAATCATGGAAAAGTGATGAGGAGTAAGGAGATCCACTTCACAATGAGAAATATGGATAAGTATGAAAAAGAGGTGAAAAAGTGGAAAGTGGATGCGGACCTGCGAATTTGTGGAGGTGAAAATTTAGGAAAGGATTTAGGGATGGCACATGGCTCCACATTCGCATTGCTTGAATTTTGACTAAGTACCAACATAAAATGAAAAAGAAACCAAAGAGTCTTGGTGAGTGCGATATTGAGGAACTAAGTAATTTAGAAAAGATTTAAGCTTTATTATGCAGAAGTACCAAAATAAAATGAAAAAGAAACCAAAGAGTCTTGGTGAGTGCGATATTTCAGAACTAAGTAATTTAGAAAATATTTAAGCATTGTTATGCAGCTTCACATCTGCATTATTTGGAAAAAAATGACAAAGTGCTTGGATATTTTTATAAAAGAGAAGAAAAATAAAGAAAAAAATAAGCTAGGAAAAATGTAAAAGAAATCCTAAGAGTGGTTGAATGACGATATTAAATTGGTTGAAAATATGGATCAACATCTGGCTCCAATTGTGGGACAGTGACTCCCTGCGAGTTGCTGAGAACCCATAATCATGTTCCATTGGGATATGGTGTCTAGTAAAAAAAAACAAAAATGTACAAAAGAAAAGAAAAACTACATACAAGGTTTCTTGGTTGTTGGGGCATTAACAAAAGAAATGCTTCAGATATTTCCCATTAACAAGAAATGGCTGAAAGGTACCATTCATATCTTTGAGGATGTATGAACTATGACCATTTTCTCTTTCAATTTGGTATGGGCTGATCCACAAAGATTTGAATTTTGTGTGAGGTGATGGATTTTCTTTTTCTTTGTTCCATAACAAAACTAATTGTTCTTTTTGAAAATCCTTTGTGTTATCATTGAGAGTCACCCTTAGACTGCTAGAGGATAAGCCCAGTACCCATCAAATAGGTTTGTAATGGTAAATTTATGATGAAGCGTCAAATGGATAAAACTCAAGATAACAATGCTCAAACACACAAATTTCTAGGAAATAATGCATAAGCAGGTGAGGTCTTGGATAACTTTAGACAGTGATTTAGAGGAAAGTGTGGGTATATGGAAGAGTTTAATGAGAAGGATGATTTAGTCTACTATTAACATCAGACATTACTAGCAGACAAGTGAAGAAAAATCTCAGACACAAGGACTTTTTGATCTAAACTTTAAAACACTGATAATAATTACAACAACATCACAATCAAGCATACATTGTAACACAACTATAATATCTCAATTGAGTAATTCAATTATGAGAAAACCAAAGTAAGAAAGAAGTAATATAATGGAAAAGAAAGATGACTTCTATTAGGAAAAATGTCTCAGATCTCATACATAAAAACCAGAGTCTGGCTCTGTTACATCAAAACATTACATAAGGGAGTCTATGCTCAACCATTTGAACCTCAAAATTTTCTTCTAATGCTTCATTTATAACCTAAACAAGGAATGACATCATACAATTCAAATTTGATCCTCTAACATAGGATTCTCCCACCTAAAATTGAAAATCTTACACCTGTTCAAGTGGAAACAACAAACTGCTATAAACAGGGGAAATGTTGGCAACCATCCTAACACCATAATATTTTCTTAGTGATGTGTCCCTTGAGTGCATATCCTTCATTGACATGTGTCCACCAACTCCAATTGACCTCCAAGCATCTGTGCTAAGCTCCATTTTCCACATGGTGACCATTGATTCTCTCAAAACCCATGATAACATGAATTGGCAACGAATCATGAAGTGCTGATTGTATTAGTCAGTTTGTAGTGGATTTCACTGCGAATTATACAGATCTCACATGTGTAGACTATTTCACAGAAGATTCTGTAGTGAGGTTTCATTTTTTGTCTGTCTAGGTCATTTCACAACGACTGTGCAATTTCTGTATGTGTAAACCATTTGACAATGCCAGGTGCTATGAAATGTCATGTAGCTGTCTGTGTTGTGCACTTTGAGCCAAAAATACCCAAAAACCTTAGGTAAAGGTATATAAGCCTATAGAAGCCTCCTAATAGGGTGCATGCCTGAAAAATCATGTATAAGAATAATACTTCCCACCAAAACTTCAAAATGCAAGGATAACCATCTTCAAAATTGAGAGTCCTTCAGCCACTCCATTTCACCTCCTGAGTCTGGTACTTCTTCTAGTTGCAGCTTGAGATAGCACATTCAGATTTATTTGAGCTAATTCATATTTCAAAGGTTGTAGCTCCAACTTGAGCTTTTTGATATGATATTGTAAATCTTTGTTCTTCCTGTATAGATTTATAAGCTGCCTATGAAGGGGAAAAAATCTCTTTGCTGTAAACCTGGCCAGATCAATGGTTTCCTTATACATATCCAAAAGATCCTTCAAATTTTTCCTCTCAGCCAACCCTTCTTCCTTCAGGTGAGCAACCTCCTTTCCGACATCTCTGAGCTTTGTGATCAATCTTTTGAAGGTAGAGTTCTTAGGGGGAGTAGTTATGTCTATGCCTTCAATGTGTTTTTCAACAGTCTCAATTTTACATTTATCCTTCCTCTTGACATGAGCTTATGTTATGACCTCTTGTTCAACAGTTTCCTTCTTGGTTGATGACCTAGTGAAGGGCCTTGTAGCTCTAGTCTCAACTGCAACAGTTGGTGAAGGTGATCCAAAATGGATCCCGGAACCAAAATGGGTCCAGGAAGGCCTAAAAATCAAAGTGCTTAGAATCGCTTCAAAATAGATGTGTGCATAGACCTCGTCGTTACGAACCCAACGCAACTTGAATGGGCTTAAACATACACCGTATGCGAAATATATCGCGTCTTGTTCATTTTACCAAACAAACAAATTTTTTTTTGACTGTACAGTCCATATAGTGATGACGTGGCAACTGACTGTACATGCCGTGCAACCGTACAAGTGATGTGGCAGAGGAGTGGCATGCTGACTGGGAAAATATTGTTGACAAGTGGGAGAATCATAGTTAGACTCATGGAAATTAGTGGGAAAGTGTTATGGTTCCACGTGGCCTAGTCATGGGCTGCCACGTGGCACCCCTTCATTGGTTTGTTGTTTGAAAAAATTATATGTGACTCCATGGGAGTCGAACTCGTGACCTCCGGTCTAGGTGAAACATTTTGGGAAGGTCCAGGCTACCGACCTGCCCACGATGAGTCTTAACATATATTGTCGAAATATATTATTTGAATTTGAAACAATGTAATGCTGAGTGGATTAAAGGGCTGGTGCCTAGCCCCAACCCCCGACGCATAGCATGGAACCTACCCATATAACCCTGCAGTATTGTATTGGCGCGCGACCACTCTAGCCAGTTGCAACACAGTTACATGTGACCTCTATGATATGACCCTATGCTATACCTTATATCATGGTGCGAATGTATGGGGTTAGTGTTTGGTCGGCTGGGCTAGCTTTTCTACCAAGGCGTGTAACCGTGGGATATGGATCAATAGAAAGGTGTGTGGAGCTTGGGGGTGTAGCTATATGGCCATGCACATGAGACTAGAAGCCAAGAACGGAGGGGGCCAATGAAACAACACTAGCCCATGGACACATGGAGGGCGCATATGACCAGGGGCTAGGAATTTGGGGGCCGTGCCCTGTATTTTGGCCAAATATGGGTTTTAAAATTTATTCTATGGTTTTTAGTGATTTTTTAGTCAGTTTTGAGAGATTTTGGTCATTATTGAAGGATCTGGAGCTCTTTTTGAGGCCAGATCTTGGGGGGAAGTTGGGATTTTATTGCCAACTTCAAGCCTATATAAACTAGAGGTTCTTGGAAGCCTTATAGAAGGGGGTGAACAAGATAAATGTTGAATAATTGTAAAGCCAAAGCCATTTTTATGCATGGAAACCATTGAGGAGAGCAACTTTGCGAGCCATTTTCGGGAGCTTCGTTCTTCTGTTTTTCAGTGCCGTCAATTGTGTTGGGTTCTTGAGATATATAAGAACAAATCAAGATCATTTTGTAATCATTTTGGCACTTTTATGATGCACTTTTGAAGCTTTGAATAAAAATAAGAAATCCTCACCCACCGAGACAAAGGCCCAAAGACATAGGCGATATTACCGAACTCCGTTAACAACTTTTGTTGTTATGGTTTGTTGATTCTTGTGGTTATTTCCAAATATGTATATTTCATTATGGCTGCTATGATACATCATTAAATTATTTCTCTTTCATCAATTTCCTATATGGTTAATGAACTCATGTTTTAAAACTCAACCATAGTCTTTAAAAGATATTTTCAGATCAAGTGGTATTAGAGTAGGTTGATGGTTGGTTTTTGAGTTTGCATGATTACCAGGGAAAAGATGAATCGTGGTGAAGGAGAGCTTGTTGAAGAGAATCCTGAGATTGGATTGAGAAAGAGAACTTCTCAAAGTGAGAAGATGGCATCAAAAGAGGGTCTTTCTCATGAGGAGAAAGAGTTTCGAAAGACTTTCTTCACCATGTCAGAGATGGTGAAGGTTCTATATGATGATTACTTGGAGCGGAAGAGATCGATTCTAGGTGAATCTTCAAAGCTAAAAAGTGAAGAAGGATATGATCCTCATCAAACTCCTCCTTCACCTCCTTCTTCCCCATCAACTTCTTCTTCTTCAAGTACAAGTTCCAAGTCCACCACAAGAAAACATTCCCATAAACATAAACATGATATGCCTTTACTTAAGATTGATGTGAAATTTGAATTACCCATGTATGATGGTGAAGTTAGTGTAGAGAGGCTTGATAACTAGGTCAGACAGATGGAAGTTTATTGTAGTGTGCAACAAATCAAGGATGAGGAAACTCAAATTAAATTGGCATTGCTTCGACTTGTAGGCACAACACTCCTTTGGTGGAAAAGAAAGCTACAAAATGGAACGCAACACGTGGGTAATGTATTTCCATCATGGCAAGTTTTTGTTTCTGCACTTAGAAAACAATTTTATCCTTTTCGTTATAAAGAGAAGGATTTAATTGAACGACAAGGTCTTAAACTAAGAAAGGGAAAAACAATGCAAGAATATAGAGATGGATATCGTAAGATGGCATTAATGTTAGACATTCCATTACATACCCAAGAAACTCTTATGAAGTATATAGGAGGTTTACCTGCACATATTCGTAACACTGTATTTATGTTTGGACCTGCTAATCTTGATGGGGTTTCTGTTCAAGCAACATACATTGAGGCAGGGAAAACAAGAGTTCTTTTATCAGGGGATTCAAGAAAAGAGGACAAAAGGAAGTGGAATGGAAAGAAGGAAAATTTAGTGGCAAGAAAGGAAGAGAATATCTCTTACACGCATTTCAAGAAACAAGGGTAGGATGATGACCATTGCTGGAAATTGCATCCCGAGAAGAGACCGAAGTGGTTCAAAGAGAGGAAAGGGAGGAAAACAGTTGCAACAACATCACAACCAACAAACTTGGGATCAGATTCGGGTGATGAATCTAAAATTTCAATTCTAGAAGTAAATTGTTTCACATAAGGGTCGTAATGAGGCATACTAAGGTTGAAACATTGATAGATAGTGGATCTCAATCTAACTTGATTTCATAGGAAGTGGTTAAACAATTGGGATTAGACACTCAGATGCATCATAAATCTTACTCAAATGGATAAGAAACAATCATAAATTGCACATAACAAATCACTGCACATTAAAGTTTATAGTTTCATCTAAGTTTGTGGATGAGGTAACTTGTGATGTGGTGCCACTCAATGAATGTGGAATGGTCTTAGGTATTCCTTATTTGTATGATCTCAAAACAATATTCTACAGAGAACATAATCAATATCACTTAATCAAAGTAGACAAGGAATATGTTGTACATGCTCATCACTTAAAAGAAAATCAATCTCTTCAAACAATGGAACAATTAAGGAAGGCATCTCATGCAAGCAACACGCCTATAATTGTCCCAAATTAAGTAATTGATCTTAAGAAAGAACATGAGATGATTGTAGAATGGAAGTTCAATCATACTTTGCTTCAAGATAAGCTAATGTCGTGCAAGTATTACAAACATATTAGCTCATTTGCATTCATATTTTTGATGTTATCATTAGTAACATTGTCAACATGGGTGATAGTGGCTTTAGTAAGATGTGACAGAGTACAAGTGGCTAACAATATCCTGTTAGTTATCATCTTTGTTTTACAGTTGATCTTGATGAGACAGGTGCACAGGACAGAGTTTAGAGACAAAGAACAAGTGGGATGGCCTATATCGCAATTGATGACTGGTTAATATCCTTTTGGAGGACTAAAAGGTCTTAGTGGGGATGTGTGATCCAAAATGGATCCCGAAACCAAAATGGGTCTAGGAAGGCCTAAAAATCAAAGTGCTCAGAATCGCTTCAAAACATACATGTGTGTAGGCCTCGTCGTTACGAACCCAATGCAACTTGAACGAGCTCAAATGAACACCGTATGCAAAAGATATCTCGTTCTATTCATTTTTCCAAACAAGCAAATTTTTTGTTGTTGTATAGTCTGTACAGTGCTAACGTGGAAATTGACTGTACAGGCCATACAATCGTACATTTGATGTGGCAGAGAAGTGGCATGATGAATGGGAATATATTGTTGACGGGTGGGCGAATCATAGTTAGACATGTGGTAGTTAGTGGGCAAGTGTTATGGTTCCACGTGGCCCAATCATGGCCTGCCACGTGGCACCCTTCATTGGTTTGTTGTTTGGAAAAATTATATGTGACTCCATGGGATTCAAACCCGTGACCTCTGGTCCGAGTGGAATGTTTTGGGTAGGACTGTGCTACCATCCCACCCATGATGAGTCTTAACATATATTGTCGAAATATATTATTTGAATTTGAAACAATGTAATGTTGGGTGGATTAAAGGGATGGGGCCTAGCCCCAACCCCCGACGCATAGCATGGAACCTACCCATATAACCCTGTAGTATTGTATTGGTGTGTGACCACTCTAGCCAGCCTCGACACAGTTACATGTGACCTCTACGATATGACCCTATGCTATACATTATATCGTGGAACAAATGTATGGGGTTAGTTCCCAGTCGGCCAGGCTAGCTTGCTGACCAAGGAACATAACTGTGGGCTATGGTTCAATAGAAAGGTGTGTGGAGCTTGGGGGGGGGGGCGGCCATATGGCCATGCATAGAATACCATGATCCAGTAATGGAGGGGGCCAACAAACCAACACTAGCCCGTGGACACATGGAGGGCGCATATGACCAGGGGCCGAGAATTCGGGGGTTGTGCCCTGTATTTTGGACAAATATGGGTTTTAAACTTTATTGTATGATTTTTAGTGATTTTTCAGCCAGTTTTGAGAGATTTTGGCCATCATTGGAGGATCTGGAGCTCTTTATGAGGCCAAATCTTGGGGGGAATTTGGGAGTTTGTTTCCAACTTCAAGCCTATATAAACCAGAGGTTCTTGGCAGCCTTAGAGAAGGGGGAGAACAGGATAAAGGCTTCAGAGTTTTCCTGCCTATTTGACTTTTGAACTTATAGAAGGGAAACTGATGGCTAAGAAGGAATAAAACCCTTCAGGAAAATGGATCTGCAAGGAGGAAGCAACTACCAAAGTTTTAAGCTAATAATTCACCATCATGCAAGGTCATCACCATGTTAATTAACAAGGAACTTTAAATTTTCAACGTAGACAGACTTTAGATTTGAAATATAAATTGAAAATCTAAAGGAAATGAGCTGATGCAGGTTATGTGATAAGAGAATAATAATGTTGAGTTTTATGTATAGGTTCACAACACTAGAACAGGGGATTCGTAGCACAATTCTTAGCATATTTCACAGTATAACAACAAGGGCCAAGAAGGAGATAGGCACAATGGATTTGACAGACAATACTTGCTCAATTGTAGTAGAAGAGGCTGAAAACAATGCAACTAGTTGAGAATTGTTGATAACAAAGGTTAAAGGGGCATGTTGGTGATGTGGATCCTCAATTCATAACACCCAGGAAGAGAAACATAATCACATGTTTAATCTGATCTTCAATGTAGCTCAGAAAACTCAATGAGTACTTGGACACCATTGATTAACTGTAGATATTGTTCATATAGTATGAAACTGTCTACAACAACTCTAACCTCCAATTCCCCTCTGCCATCCAGTTTGTAGCAGATTCCACAATTCATGTTTAAACTTAGGAGTTTTTGCAGTGCCAAACTAGGAGAAAAATTCAAATCTTTGAGAAAATAGTTAGACAACCTTAAATGACTAAATCCCAACTTATTTCCTTTAAATCATGGATGCCGAAAACAATGAGATCGATTGACACAAGCCTCATAAGTTAAATAATGGTAAAGAGGGAAGATGTACTCAAGATGCGCTATGCAAAGTCCTGATGAGTTGGCAACGTACTAGAACGACTTTGATTTGACCTTGTAATGGGTAGAGGGGCAAAGTGGATAATGGAAGTAGTGACATGTCAGGATAGTGGTAGCATAAGGGTGATGGCGATGGCTATCTAATCATGTGATGAGATAAAGGTATAAACCAAAGGTATGGGCCAAAATTCAACCTTAAATTTATTTTTGCTAAAACCTAAGAAAACCATAAAGAGGAGATCAAAAGTGAAACTTAAACAAGACTAAGGATAAAAAATTAAAAATCTAAGGATGAATTGACCCACAATAATTTCATGAGACCCTTAACAACTTCATGTGATAACATTGGCTCCACAGGGGATGACATGCTCCCTATGATCTGCCAAGAACAAGCATCTTCAATGTCTTATCCTAGGGCTATGGGTTCATTTATTCAAACATAAATAAAAACGAAAAAGTGATATTTACAATGAATGGGACAACCACTCATGGCTCAAAAAAAATAATTCTTTAGAAAGTGCCCATTAACAGGGCCACCAAAAAATTCAGAATCCTCGATGTTCTACAATTTATAAGTATTATTTTGAAAAACTTCATAAATATTGAAAGGACCAATCCACAAGGCTTCACATTTACCATGTTTGCATTTGTCTTGCTTGGGTGCATCCCACTTGAGCATCAGATGTCCCAGCTGGAAATCTTCTTTGCTTACCTTCTTGTCAAAGGCTTGCTTGATCTTCTGCCGATGGTTCTGTGCTTTATCACGGAGCTGATCCCTAGTTTGTTGTACTTCTACTAGCTGTTGCATCCTTCTGACCAGATCATTTGGTTCTCCTTGTTGATCTTGAAGGAAATTTTCCGTAAGAAAGGCAAGATGAGTAGGAAAAATAGATTCAATCCCATATACAAGATGAAAGGGGGAAATACCAAGTGATCTCTTTGTAGTAACTCTATCAACCCATAAGGAAAATTTCAGCTTTGAGTCCCATGCTTTCTTGTTGTCCTCTAGTAAATTTTTGATGATATTTACAAGGCTCTTGTTAGAAGACTCTGCTAAACCATTTCCTTGGGGGTAATAAGGAGTAGAATGGACTAATGAAATCCCATACTTCTCACAAAACTTCACCAATGGTTCAACTTTGAAAGAGGCAACATTGTCAGTAACAATCTTGCTTGGACAGCCAAATATTTACATAATATCTTCAAGAAAACCAATTATTACCTTGTGTGAGGCACTCCTTGTAGGAATGGATTCTATCCACTTTGTGAAATAGTTAGTTGGAGTCAAAATCCACCGGTGTTGACCACTTGATGATGGATGAATTTACCCAATGAATTCAAGTCCCCACTGCTGAAAAGGGCCAGAAACCACCACATGCTTCAGAGACAAAGATTTGAGTTGTTGCTTTCTTGAAAACTTTTAACATTTGTCAAAGACTCTAATCTTTGCACAAACATTAGTAAAAATGCTAGGCGAAAAATACCCATCTCTAAGGATATTATATTTTGTGTTTCTCTAAAAGTGATGACCCCCACACAAGCTGTCATGAAAATTAGTCATGGACTTTTGAGCCTCCTGTGGATCTAGACATCTCAAGAGAACCCTTAGAGGATATTTCCAATACAATATGTTATCAATGATACAATATCTAATTTCCTTTAGCTTCAAATCTCTTACCTTGTTCTTGTCCAAACCATTTGGAGGCTGCAAATTTTGCAGAAACTAAATTATGTCTTTGTACCAAGTGCATTCTTCCAAGTTGGGACTGATATCCGAGCTTTTGACAAAAATATTAGTTTGCTGATTTTCAGAGTTTAGGTTCATGAAATTAACCCCCAATGCGTTGCAATTTGATTCAACCAACAATCTAGATAAACCTTGGCATTTAACCAACTTTGTAGGCTTCATTTCAAGGTCAAATTCCAAAATTTTGGCAATCCATTTGTTCCTCTTCCCATCTATGTGAGGATGGATAAGTATTTCTTTCACAGAGGCTGATGGGACATAGGAAATAATCTTGGAATGCAAAATGTATACTCTGAAGGCTTTGAGGGCTTTAACCAAAGCATAAGCCTACTTTTCCATAATATCATACCTCATATCTACATCCCTCAATGCCCTGTTGAAAAAGGAAATAGTCTGTTCCAACCCCTCTGTGTTTTTCTGAAGAAGGAAAACAACCAAAGTGTCATATGAGGTAAAATAAAATATCATAAATTCCTTTGAATAATTAGGGCTGATGAGAACATATGCTTCAGTCAATGATTGTTTGATTTGGTCCAAAGAACCCGAGCTTCAACAATCCATTTCACCTAATTCCCCTTTCTAAGCATGGATGTGATGTACTTAACCAATTCAACAAAGTTAGAGATGAATCTTCTTAGAAAATTTATTTTACCCAAGAAAGACTGGACTTCTTTCTTGGATCTAGGAGGAGACAGAGTCTGGATGGCCTTTACTCTACTTGGATCAATCCTTACCCATCCTGCTTGTTGAGGAAAACATATGAATTATCTTACTCAAGCATTTTCGAATATTTCCTGGCTAAGGCAAGATAGTCGTGAATATCACCCTATGTTTTATAGCCTCAAAAATATTTTCCCAATCCACAAGTATTAATTACAAGGGTTTAGGCTTTTTTTTTATGAAAGAGTGTTACAAAATAACATAAATGTTTTATATAACTTTCTGAAAAATATATAGATTACAGAAAGTAAATGTGGAAATCAAAAAGAAAAGGTAACCAAGTCACAGATACACACAAATGAGACAAAATAGCAATATGCTTTATTTCATTCCAAGAAATAAAAAGTATATTTCTCTTTACAAAATCCCTGTGAGTGCATGGACCAAAGTCTAATTTAGAGATCCCCGATGAAAACCATACAAAAGGACTCTGACAAAAAGTAAAATCTGAACTTTATAATCTAGATCAACTTGCCACAAACTGCTACCAATTTGACTCTGCACAATATCATTGATCAACTATGAAACTTAATTCATAAACAAACAAGTACACACAAACTATCAAAGATATATCAACACCTTTAAAACAATCATTTGAATGATTTGGTTCAGTTCTGAACCTTGCTATCTACAATAGGACCCTACTGTAAAAAAGAGAATTAGGTTTTGAATGAACTCAAGAATGAATGAAAACTGAAACTATCTCATGAAAAAAAAAGAGCAAACCTTAGTATTGCTTTCTCCTTCTATTCTCCCCTTGTTTATTCTTCTCATTTAGCTTTTATGCCTTCCAAATAAGTTAAAGTAGTTCAACTACTTTCTTTATTTAAGTTAATTTAACTTAACTAATTTAGTTTAGGAGAGATAATAATAATAATAATAATAATAATAATAATAGTTAAGGGTCTTTATTTAATAATAACTAGGTCGGTGGGACCCCTTTTGAATCCCTTTTTTTATTCTTTTCAAATTATAAAATAAAACATAACTGGATAATCATTTAAACACATGCCACTTGTAACTCCCTTAAATACCTTCAAAATTTGAATATTTAAATATCAGAAATAATTCAAATTATATCCAAAAATATGTAAATATCCAAATAATCCCAAAAAATATCTTGCTGTTCAAAACTTTCTGTAGAACATTGTCTTCAACAACTCAATCATAAAAACACATAAATTAAAATCCATACTTTCCACTCTGAGAGACAATCTTTCTTTTATCACTACTGTCCACATTTGACTTCCTGGAATTAGCCTTTGGTTGATTCAAACCTTGAGGATGTATCTCACTAATAACATGGGAACAATCATCCTTCGGATGCATACGGGAGGAAACTGATTTTGAAGAGACATATGAAGGAGAGGAAGGGGAGGCAACAACTTTGCCTTTATCTTTCACATGGGGGACATCGGTTTTAATCCATTTGATAGCATACGAGGATTGAACAGGTGAATGCATAGGGGCAATTTAAACATTAGGATTTACAGGTCGTGGAGGGGGTAATGAAAAATTAGGCTAGCCACGATGGTGAGAGACTGCCGGATTGACAATATCCTACCATCCATCATTTGCAGGAACTTCTAGTTGAAAGGACACATGAGGAGGCACATGAATACCAGATATATCTTGAGGATAGAAGGGAGGTCTCTCTGGTCGAGGTTGTACTATCCCTTGCCCAATCCATATGAAGAACCTAGCTTGGAACAACTGGTTCAATTCCTGGGGGTTAGCATCAAAATGAATAGAGAATCTAGGCCTTCTAGGACCTCTGTTCCCGTTACCTCTTCCTCTGTTATTTATGCCATGGATTCCCCTATTGAAGAAACTCATCCTGTATGCAAAAATTCATCAGTAACTATCCCTTAACACACCATACATGACATTCTACTTGGATGAAACAATAATTGGCTTAGAAATTGACACAAGACCCATGCAAATCCATCCATAAAAAAATATTTAATAGTTTCCAAGTGAGCAGGGGGTGAATAGGGTTCATGGGACATCTAGAGGGAGTGTAAAGAGCGAAAAGGTGATATAATGAGGGGGGACAAATACACAAGTACTTATCAACAATTCATTAAATAATTTAACTGTACAATCAAATACCAAAAATACCAGCTGCCACCTATTACTATGTCATATTCTTTGTCACTGTTATACATAGTTTTTAAATTTAATTTATAGAACAGGGCATGTAAAAATGAAATTGGGATTATGAGGGGGGTATAATGAGCGAAAAAGTGATAGTATGAAAGGGAATAAAATATGGATATTGTTCATAAAAATACATCAAATCAAACAACAACGATAACTCTGTTCAGACCTCATAATCCAATAATCATTCACTTTTAAAACCAAAACCATTTAACTGTCACTTCTTTACATAATGCTTGTTGACTTCAAAAAACAATTTATGTGCCCAGAAATACTCAATTAAAGTAGCCCTTGCATCTATACAATATCTATATAGCAGTCATGATAACCGCATTTCCATATTATGGTAACATAATAATTCATTGAGCCACAATCATTCATATTCTAATGCTAAATCCTTTTCCTTTTAAAATCAAATAGAAATATGCACAATGATTCCATCCATAAACATCCAATATTTATTCTTCAAACTCAAATAAAAATAGGCCCAATATTAACCACCATCTGCCGATTTCCAAACATCGTTCGACATAATCAACTGGGCATTATAACTCATAATCCTGCCCAACCGACCAAAAAAACACACAGTTCTCTTAACCTTCGACTGGATTTGCAACGATATCAAGATTGTTATTAGGGTTTAACACAACAAATTGAAGTAAGAAAAAATAACTCGACCAAATGAATAAGTCCTCAGGGACGAAAACAACTCGTGCCTTTTAAAAATTTATCACAGAGAAGTAAAAATAAATGGCTCAATCAAGGGACAGTCTTCAAAGACACAAAAAAATCGTGCCCTTTTCAAATTAACCACAGACACATAAACTCTAACAATATCCTTGAAAATGAGGGTTACCAAAACATGACAATCAACCACCCTCAATAGAGAATGAGAGGAAGCATACTCTTAACACTGTGAAGAGAATTCCCGAGCACAACCCATGGCCAACCAAAGCACATGCAAAGCTTCCATTAAAGTTTTGGGTGATACTAATCCCGACTGTGCAAAGCTTCCAAGCGACAACGATAATGAGGGAAACACCATAATACATAACAGTTCGGGCCTCGACCAAGACATGGCATTAAAGACTCCAACTCTTAACAAATCACATTGCAACCCAAAGAAACGAACATATCAACCACAAAGACGAAAAGGAGTGGCATAACTTAACACCAAGTCTGGTTGCAAAACCAATGCGTAAAGCTCAGAGCTTGCCAATCAAAAACATAAATTTCCATAGAGGGTCAGACCCAAAAAATAAAGCCGATTGAGCATGCCTCTTTTGTTATTTATGCAATAAAATCATGCACATATTACACACAACAAAGTATATCCATTTCTCTTTTCCAAAATGTTGACCACTAGAATATTCTCCAGAAGAAACTATAAGCAAAACACTCATACATAGTGCAAAAAAACTTAAGAAAAACAAATACCTCAAGCCATTCTGAGCCAAAAATCGATTCATAACATAGAGGAAATGTCGTGGATGGAAAAATAAGGAACCATACCTGGAAAAATATTGCTCGAGGGAGAGAATTAGCCTATATTTTTCTTCACAAACAAAAATTGCGGAGCATCAACAACCACCAGAGCCAAAAAACCAAATGCAAGTATGGATAGGGTGACGGGCCTCGAGGGTTGTTTGGGTGACGTGCAGTAAATGAAAATCACTTCCTTCCCCAGCCTCATTCAATTCAACGTACAAGCCAACCAATCCACCATAACATTAACCGTTAATTCAACCAAATATCCCATTGCCATATCCATTTACATTGTGTGCCACCAAAATTATTGTAATAACCTTTTAAAAAAATTAACCATGTGCTATAACATTACTACATATGCCTCACGCAAAGCACATAAGTCTAGCAGCAAGGGTTTATGCACCCTCCTTTTGTCACAATTACACATAACCTTAGGGCTTGTATATAGTCCTTTAATTTGAAAAATATCCCATATCATCCATTTCCAAGATCATAAGTAAAACAATTAACCATGTTTAATTGCAATGTCAAACCAAACCGATAATGATCGTTTTATCCATAAGGCAACCTTAATATAATTTACGAATGGACATCAAAACAATACATTGCCATGCAATAACAAACCATCAACTTATATCACCAAAAAATTTCAAACCATAATTTGAATCATCAACTGTAGAAGACTGTGTTATTATCATCACAATAGAAACAAGATATGAGGGTAGCATATCCACCATAGCGCAACTAGTTCACAAGGGGGTCCCACCTACTAGTTTATTATTATTATAATTATAAATAATAGAGCTTGGCAACCATTTGCAAGCAATATGCATCGTTGCAATTTTAAGCTTCAACAAACTCGAGACTCCACAGGGAAATCTGTTTCCAACAGATTAAGAACTTGGATAGTATGGTTTCATAGACCAGGTGAACATTAGATCAAGAAATGTATATCAGAATGATAATGCAACAGGGGAAGTGAGCGGTTTAAGGGAAAAGATGATTTGGGCTTTAGGGAATAACTTATGGAAAATGTTACATATGAGGGGGCTATTCCTCTATGCATAACATTTGATTAATCATGGTAAATGTGTTCTTTGCTTTTAAGGAGAAAAAGTCTGGTGTGCTCTTTTGAATCTCAGAGCAGAGGGAAGAAAAGGAAAGCGAAAATAGGGATAAAAAACCAAATATCTTATCTAACAACAATATTGAAGCAAATAACAATTTCAATGATGTATTCAAGGGGGAAGATCACGACCGTTGTGTAACCTGATTGCTATTGATTAACAATACTTGCAGAATAACATCGCTGTGGAAAAACTGATCCAAAATTTTATTTCTGACAAGAAAAGGAGTCAATAAAAGAAATAAAAAAACAGAAACGAAACAACAAAATGAAATAACAACAAAGCAAAATCAAAGCAATGAAACAAAACTATAATACAAGAATAATTCCATACAACATTTAAACTTTCAAGCTCGTTCCACATAGTGCTTTAAGTGGGAACCATTGGTGCTATCGCTCTTCCAAGTCCTTTAGAATATAAGAGTTTTCACCTAGGAAAAAAGTGATTTTAAAAGGACCTAGCCATAACTTTTGGAACTTTGAATGCCTTCGTCTATCAACGTGAGTTGAATCCCACAACAAAACTTTCTCATTAACGTTAAATTTGACAGCTTTTGTACTTTTATTGAAATATCTTTTAACAGTTTGTTGTCTTCTCTTTATGTTATCCAAGAAAAATGTCCTTTGTTCCTCTAAATCCAAGAGTGCATTTATCCTTTGAGAGATATTGGAAGAATTTAATTCTTCAACCTGTAGCATCAGCCTTAGAGAAGAAAGTTCTAGCTCGATAGGCAAAATGGCTTCTTGAACAATAACACCCTTTCCTCATAATCTTAAAAGCAATAGTTTTAGTAGAAAAGTGGCCTCCTACATGAATAACATAATCTAAAGATCCATGGGTCTCTTGTAACAATTTATGTGCTTCCTCATTATTCACACAACGAAGTAACATACCATCGACATATCTCCTAAACAAGAATTCTCCTAAAATGACGTATCTGGAAGATTCAAGACGAATCCTTCTCCTTTGATGAGTATCTAAGTTATCTGGACATCTATGATTTTGCAAGTAGTACACCAGATATTTATACTAGGGATTTTCAGCTATAGGAAGGATTTGACTATCAATATAAAATAGTGTTGACAGAGAGCTATCTTGTTCATCAATTTCTTCACTTTCTTCTGCATGTTGAGCTAAGTGAAGGGATAAGTCACATCCCTTAATGGTTTTAGAAGTCATGATGGTTAAATCAAGATACTGGATCTTGGAAAGCCAATGTGCAAGCTTCCCTTAAATATAAGTCCGTGAGAGAAAAAACTTGACAGCAAGTAAAGGGAATTTTACCAGCGTGTGATTACCTAAGATAAAGTGGCAAAATTTTTCAACAACTTTAACAAGAGCGAAAGCATGTTTTTCAATATAAGAATATTTGAATTCATCATCTAACAAGCTTTGACTCATGTAAGTTACTAGTTATTTGTTAGCTTGGTCATCACATTGTATGAGGATAGCAGAGACTACTTCCTCTGTGGCATTAGTGTATATAATAAACTCTTTCTAAAAATTCGGCTTCACCAAAACTAGTGCGGAACTGATTTCCTTCTTGATCCTTACAGAAGCATTTTCGACATCTTCAGTCCAAGAAAAGGAGCGATATTTCTTAAGAAGATTGTGAATTGGTTTGAACATTAAAAAAAAGTTAAGAACAAACCTACAGACAAAGTTGATAATACCCATAAAGGCTTGAACCTCCTTTTTGGAGGTACGGACATGAAGATTTAGGATAGTAGCAATGCTTTCAGGATCTATGCTTATTCCTGAATCAGAGACAATGTGCCCAAGGATATTTCCCTTGGTAATGCCGAAGATAAAATTAGAAGGATTTAAATAAATTATGAATTTCCCGCATTGCATTAGAACCTTTCTAAGATGACCAAAATGATCTGATCGGTTCTTTGAATATACAATGAAGTCATCAAGAGAAATCTAAATAATTTTTCTGATTAGATCGTCAAAAGCTATCTGCATAGCTCTTTGGAAAGTGGCACCTGCATTAGATAAGCCAAAAGGCATGTGTTGATAAGCAAAAGTTCCCCAATGTGTAATAAAAGTTGTTTTATATTTATCTGTCCTTTTTACCTTGATCTGATTATAACCAAAAAAACCATCAAGTAAGGACATCATCTGTGACCCTGCATCTTGCTGCAAAACCATTTCCATATTAGGGAGAGGAAAATGGTCTTTTATGGTCGCTCTATTCAATGCACAAAAATCAACGCACAATTGGATTTGACCAGTTGTTTTCCGAACGAGAACCAAATTGGGAACCCACTCAGAATACTTAACGGGGAAAATTATCCCATCCTTCAAGAGTTTTTCCAACTCCTTTCGAATAGTTTCTTCAAGTGCGGGGTTAATGGGTCGTTTTTTTTTCCTAACCAGTTTTATGCCCTCCTTGATAGGGATTTCATACTATATAAGAGAAGGATCAAAACCACAAAGATCCTCATAAGACCAAGCAAAAACATCTTGAAATTCACGAAGTAACTCAGTGAACTTCAATTTTTCTTCATCAGTACATTGGGCACCTATCTTAACATTCTTTGGACAATCGAGTGTCCCAATGTTCAAGGAAATGGTTTCACCCACTTTCCTTTTCGACTCCTCTTATTTATGTTTTTCTTTGTTGCCTACATCACTCGATGAAAATGAAATTTCTAGAGGAGTCAAGCCCTTCCGAATTTTATTGTCTTCCATGTATATAATCTCCTTGGGATTGTATGGTTCATTTTGTATGAAATCACATATGCTTTCATCACTAGGGAAGAACTGCCATGACACTACATTTTCACGGATATGAGGAGAATACAAAGATTAAAAAGTGAAATTAGGTGTGGAAGAAGTTGCCGAGTAGGAGAGGCTACAAAAACAACCAACCTATCAACCATTGAATTCAATTCCCTTTTAACATGAGTGATGTTAAATGATAGTGAGTTTGATATAAGCGCCCAAAAAAATTGGGTGTAGCGTTTTATTAACTTGTTGCTAGGAGAATATATCTTACGTATAAGGTTTACAACAAGTTCAAAGTCCCCAAAAATTGTAAGGTGACCACAACCTAAATTATAGGCATTTTCAATGCCTATCAGTAATGCTTCAAATTTGGTGAAATTGTTAGTGCAAGCAAATTCTAACCTATAGGAAAAGTTGTGAGTTTTACCTACAGGAGAGTACAAGATAATTCTAGCTCCATTTCCTTCATTGGAGAATGAACCATCAAAGTGCATATGCCACATCCCATTCTCTAGGTCAATTTGTTCCAAGGTAGTGTTGTCCTCATCGACAAAGATGGAGTACACCCCTAAGTCCTCCTCGATATAATTTACATTAGGCTGTGGGATGCTTTCTATATAAGGTGAAATCCTTCCCTCCCTTAGGAATATGATTTTTTTCCCATTTCGAGGAACGTATAAGTGTGTCCCATTGAGCGAGAGGTATCCACCCATCAAAGCTTGGCAGTCTCTTCCTAAGTCACGTCCTTGATCTCATCTATGGTCGATTGTTGTAAACTATTATAAGAGAGCATGATTCTAGAATTTTCATTTGTACAAGACAAGCCTAGCTATTCCATAATAATTTTTGACATTACGGTCGAGCTCGAACCACCGTCAATTAGACAATAATTGGCTATTTTGTCCATAATATTTACATAAATGAAAAATGGAGTATTTTTTACAGAGTGTCTAAAATTATTTACACCTACTTTATTTACAGTTGAGTCCTCTTTGTCTACCTCTTTAGAGAGATTGGCTACGGTGGAAGTTTTTCCTTCCATGAATTTTTTTAGATGCTTTTGTTTCTCAGGGATGACAACCATGTCCAGAAGAGTAGCATCGACTTTGATATTAGCTAATTGATTGAGAATGTTGTATTTGGAAGAGGGAAGAGGGGAGGAAGTTCCTTGAATGTCAGGAGTTTTAGTAACTTGTACAGTAACAACTAGTGAAGATGAGCTTGGGCTAGAAGAAGTACGAGGGGGATCATATTTTCCTTTTGAATCGTAGGATTTATTCATAGTGTTTATGATCATGACATACTCTGGTTATGAGAAATCTAGAACAACAATGGTAGTTTCAGGCCTTTTACCAAATATTTATCTCTGACACTCTTCTTTACCTCACAAGTACTTTCCTCATGGTTTTCCTCCCAAAAGTTACACCAACTACGAGGCATGATGGCTTTAGGCTGAAAGTTTTTTTCAGTAGGATTCCTAAAGGGTGGTGAAGAGGAAGATGAGACCCCAGGGGTAAGTGAAGGGATATTTCCCTTTCGCTCATACGCTATCATTCGATTATTCATATCTTGTACAAGCTGTAAGAGGGCATACATGTACGTTTGTTTAATTGAGTCTCCTTTGGGAAAAACTGTTCTTTCAAGTTGTTCTTCATACTCTAGACAAGTATGCAGAGCGGAACCAATATTGTCAATAGATTTTTCCTCAAGCCTATGGCGGTAGGGGGAAGGTAGAGCATTATAGTAATGCATAAAAGAGGCTTGGTTCCGAGGGCGAATAAGTTTGGGAATTTGGTTATATAACTTGGTGAAATGTAAGTTGAAAGATTTGAAATGTAAGTTTCATTGTCTTTGTATGCAATATTATTATATTCTTGTAATTGTTCGGTTGAGATTTTAGACTTCCCATAAGTAGATTTGAACCAGTAAACTAACTCCTCCCAAGTGGAAAGAAGCTTGGGAGGAAGATAAAAGAAATATGTCGCTACTTTCCTTTTGAGGGAATTAACAAATAAGCACATACAAGTATCATTGCCATTGCCTCCTATGTTGTGACAGGCATTAGAAAATGCCACCAAGTGTTCATTCACAATGACTGTGTTATTTCCTGAAAACCTAGGGAGATTCTCTTTGAATTTTGGAAGTGGATGAGTAGTAAGCGCTAGGCTAAGAGGAGAGGATACATGCCACATAGTAGTAGTAGCATATTCTTCGAATTGAAAGAGTCCATACTTCTTTATGACCTTAATGGGGTTGGTAGTATATTGGACAGGGACTTGATGGCTATACAAGATACCAATCACTGATTGGGCTGGAGGTTGAGATGAAGAAGCACCTCTAGTGCCACCAGATCCACCCACAAATTCCATTTTGTGAATGATGGGTAAGGGAGAGAAAGAAAAATTAGCTGAATCAGAGAAACTTCTCCTTAGAGTACCTTGTTGAGTTGACAAAACAACCTTTCTTCTTCCTATTTAAAAAATAGGGTTGATCTTAGGTGATAAACTTCTTCTTCTCCTAGATATGTGAGGGTTTAAGGGCATGAAAAGAATATCAAAAATTTAGGAAAAATAAAGATATGGCTTATTACTAGGCTGTCTTTTCCTGGCCTCCCAACATTATCCCACACTTATGTCTTGTTCAATTACTTTTCAATATCGTTCAAGCTTAGCCCGGGTGTTAGCGGTGTCTAGGATGGTATTGAATAAGGTTAAAGAAATGCTGGTCTGGAATTTAATACTGGGCTCAATATTGGTCTGCCTTGTAGCAGGTACTGTCATGAAGGAAAGAAAACAATGTAAGAATCGAAAGCATAGATTTAAAATTTTCAATGATAATCACGCATACAATCAACCAGAGAGATATGGAAGATCTCCCCAGTATGGTCGCCAAATAAATGTTGAGGAAAATATATGAATTATCTTACTCAAGCATTTTTGAATCTTGCATGGCTAAGACAAGATAGTTGAGAATATCATCCTATGTTTTATAGCCTCAAAAATATTTTCCCAATCCACAAGTATTAATTACAAGGGTTTAGGCTGATTTTTTTATGAAAAGAGTGTTGCAAAATAACATAATTTTTTTATATAAGTTTCTGACAAAAATATAGATTACAGAAAGAAAATGTGGAGATCAAAAAGAAAAAGTAAACAAGTCACATATACACACAAATGAGATATAATAGCAATATGCTTTATTTCATTCCAAGAAATCAAAAGTATCTTTCTCTTTACAAAATCCCCATGAGGGCATGGACCAAAGTCTAATTTAGAGATCCTTGATGAAAACCATACAAAATGACTGACAAAAAGTAAAAAAATGAACTTTATAATCTGGATCAACTTTCCACAGACTAATGCCAATTTGACTCTACACAATATCCTTTATCAGCTATGAAACTTAATCCATAAACAAACAAGTATACACAGACTATCAAAGATAGATCAACACCTTTAAAAAAATCATCTGAATGATTTGGTTTAGTTCTGAACCTTGCTGTCTACAATAGGACCCTGCTGTCAAAAAGAGAATTAGGCTTTGAATGAACTCAAGAATGAATGAAAACTGAAACTATCTCATGAAAACAAAAGAGCGAACCTTAGTATTGCTTTCTCCTTCTATTCTCCCCTTGTTTCTTCTTCTCATTTAGTTTTTATGCCTTCCAAATAAGTTAAAGTAGTTCAGCTACTTTCTTTAGTTAAGGAGAGATAATAATAATAATAATAGTTAAGGGTATTTATTTAATAATAACTAGGTAGGTGGGACCCCTTGTGACTCCCTTCTTTTATTCTTTTCAAATTATAAAATAAAACATAACTGGATAATCATTTAAACACATGGCACCTTGTAACTACCTTCAATACCTTCAAAATTTGAATATTTAAATATCAGAAATAATTCAAATTATATCCAAAAATATGTAAATATCCACATAATCCCAAAAAATAGCTTGATGTCCAAAACTTTCTGTAGAACACTATCTTCAACAACTCAATCATAAAAACACATAAATTAAAATCCATACTTGCCACTCTAAGAGACAATCTTTCTTTTATCAGTAATGTCCCCCTTTGACTTCTCGGAAGTATCCTTTGGTTGATTCGAACCTTGAGGATATATCTCACTAATAACATGAGAACAATCATCCTTCAGATGCATACATGAGGACACTGATTTTGAAGAGTCATTTGAAGGAGAGGAAGGGGAGGCACCAACTTTGCCTTTATCTTGCACATGGGGGACATCGATTTAAGCCATTTGATAGCATGAGTGGATTGAACAAGTGAATGCACATGGAAATTTGAACATTAGGATTTGCAGGTGGTGGAGGGGGTAATGAAATATTGGGCCAGTCATGATGGTGAGAGACTGCCATATTGACAATCTCTTACCATCCATCATTTGCAGGAACATTTGGTTGCAAGGACACATGAGGAGGCACAGGAATACCGTGGATATTTTGAGGTTGGAAGGGAGGTCTCTCTGGTTGGGGTTGTACTATCCCTTTCCCAGTCTAGTTGAAGAACCCAACTTGGAACAACTGGTTCAACTCCTGGGGGTTAGCATCAAAATGAATAGAGAATCTAGGCCTTCTAGGCCCTCTGTTCCAGTTACCTCTTCCTCTATTATTTCTGCCATGGCTTCCCCTGCTGAAGAAACTCATCTAGTATGCAACAATTCATCAATAACTATCCCTTAACACACCATACATGACATTATACTTGCACAAAACCATAATTGGCTTAGAAATTGACACAAGACCCATTCAAATCCATCCATAAAAAAATGTTTAATAATTTCCAAGTGAGCAGGGGGGTGAATAGGGTTCATGGGACATCTGGAGGGAGTGTAAAGAGAAAAAAATGTGATATAATGAGTGGGGACAAATACATGAGTACTGCTCAACAATTCATTAAATAATTTAACTGTGCAATCAAATACCAAAAATATCAGCTTCCACCTATTACCGTGTCATATTCTTTGTCACTATTATATAGAGTTTTTAAATTTAATTTATAGAACAGGGCATGTAAAAATGAAATTGGGATTATGTGGGGGGTATAGTGAGATAAAAAGTTATAGTATGAGAGGGAATAGAATATGGATATTGTTCATAAAAATAAATCAAATCAAACAACAACCATAACTCTGTTCAGACCTCATAATCCAATAAGCATTCACTTTTAAAACCAAAACCATTTAACTGTCACTTCTTTACATAATGCTAGCTGACTTCAAAAAACAATTTATGTGCCTAGAAATACTCAATTACAATATCCCTTGCATTTATACAATATCTATATAACAGTCATGATAACCACATTTCCATATTATGATAACATAATAATTCATTGAGCCACAATCATTCATATTCCAATGCTAAATCCTTTTCCTTTTAAAATCAAATAGAAATATGCATAGTGATTCCAGCCATACAAATCCAATATTTATTCTTCAAACTCAAATATGAATAGGCCCAATATTAACCATCATTTGTCGATTTCCAAACATTGTTTGACATAATCAACTGGGCATTAAAACTCATAATCCTTCCCAATTGACCAAACAAACACACAGTGCTCTTAACCTTCGACTAGATTTGCAACAATATCAAGATTGTTATTAGGGTTTAACAAAACAAATGGAAGTAAGAACAAATATCCCGACCAAATGAATAAGTCCTCAGGGATGCATAAAACTCGTGCCTTTTAAAAATTTATCACAGAGAAGTAACAACAGATGGATCAATCAAGGGATAGTCTTCGAAGACACAGACAACTCACGCCCTTTTCAAATTCACCACAAACACATAACCTCTAACAATATCCTTGACAGTGAGGGTTACCAAAAAATGACAGTCAACCACCCTCAATAGAGAACAAGAAGAAACAAATTCTTAACACTGTGAAGAGAATTCCCAAGCACAACCCGTGGCCATCCAAAGCACATACAAAGATTCCATTAAAGTTCTGGGTGATACTAAACCCGACGATGCAAAGATTCCAAGCGACACCGATAATGAGGGAAACACCATAATACATAATAGTTCGGGGCTCGGGTAAGACATGGAAAGAATCACTCCAACTCTTAACATATCACATTGCAACCCAGAGAAACGAACATATCAATCACAGAGATGAAAAGGAGTTGCAGAACTTAACACCAAGACTTGTTGAAAAACCAATGCGCAAAGCTCGGAGCTTGCCAATCAAAAACATAAATTTCCTTAGAGGGTCAGACCCAAAAACACAAGCCGAACGAGAATGCCTCTTTTGTTGTTTATCCAATAAACTCACGCACAAATTACACACAACAAAGTATATCCATTTCTCTTTTCCAAAATGCTTACCGTCAGAATATTCACCAGAAGAAACCATAAGCACAACACTCATACACAGTCCAAAAAAACTTAAGAAAAACAAAGACCTCAATCCATTCTTAGCCAAAAATCGATTCATAATGTAGAGGAAACATCATGGATGGAAAAATAAGGAACCATACATGGAAAATATTGCTCGAGGGAGAGCATGAGCCTGTATCTTTCTTCACAACTGAAAATAGCGGAGCATCAACAAACACCAGAGCCAAAAAACCAAATGCAAGTATGGCTAGGGTGACGGGCCTCGAGGGTTTTTTGAGTGACGTGTAGTAAATGCATGTTGCTTCCTTCCCCAGCCTCATTCAGTTCAACGTAAAAGAGATCCAATTCAATGTACAAGCCAACCAATCCACCATAACATTAACCATTARTTCAACCAAATATCCCATTGCCATATCCATTTACATAGTGCGCCACCCAAAGTGTTGTCAAAACCTTTTTAAAAAATTAACCATGTGCTATAACGTTACCACTTATTCCTCACACAAAGCGCATAAGTCTAGAATCAAGGGTTTATGTGCCCTCCTTTTGTCACAATTACACATAACCTTAGGGCTTGTATATAGTCTTTTAATTTGAAAAAGCTCCCATATCATCCATTTCCAAGATCATAAGTAAAACAATTAACCATTCTTAATTGCAATGTCAAACCAAACTGATAATGGTCCTTTTATCCATAAGGCATCCTTAATATAATTTGCGAATGGACATCAAAACATTACAGTGCCATGCAATAATCAACCATCAACTTATATCACCAAAACATTTTAAACCATAATTTGAATCATCAACTATAGAAGACCGTGTTATTATCATCACAATAGAAACAAGATATGAGTGCAACATATCCACCATAGCGCAGCTAGTCCACAAGGGGGTCCCACATACTAGTTTATTATTATTATTATTATAATAAATAATAGATATTTGCAACCATTTGTGAGCAATATTCATCGTTGCAATTTTTAGCGTTAACACTGCTGATACAATGTGTCCCAACAACTTGCCTTCTTTCATAGCAAACAAAGACTTCTTAGGATTGAGAGAGAGCCCAAAATTTATACACTTCAATAGACCTTTTTCAAATTATGATAATGTTCCTTATCATATCCTGAGAACATTGTAATGTTATCCAGATATATGACCACAAATTTGTCTTTCTCCCCAATAAAGGCAATATCCATTGCTCGTTGAAAGGTTGCTCCTGCATTCATTAGTCCAAAGGGAATTTTAACATACATGAATGTGCCCCAAAGAGTAGTTAAGGCTGTCCTCTCTTTATCTTAAGGTAGGACAAATATTTGATTGTAGCCTGAGAATCCATCAATCATAGACATCCTTGATGAGCTAGTCATCCTCTCTAAAATATGCTCCATCTTTGGCAAGGGGTAATTATCTTTCTTGGAACTTCTGTTCAAATTTATGAAATCAACACAAAGTTTGATTTCACCATTCTTCTTCCTCATAGGGACCAAGTTATCCACCCACTCAGAGTACCTTTAAGGTATGATGGTCTTGGCATCAMACAACTTCTTAACTTACTTTTCCATAATAAGCAACAACATGGGATTTATCTGTCTAAGTTTCTGCCTAAATGGCTTGGTCTTGTATTTCAAAGGGATCTTATGTTCAATGATTCTTGTGTCATAAGTTTGTAGATCTTCATATTCCCAGGAAAATACATCAACAAACTCCTTCAAAAATTTAACATACTCAACCCTTTTCTCTTTTGATAAACTGCTAGACAATTTTACATATTTTGGATTTTCCTTTGTACCTAAATTGCATTCTGTCACATCATCCTCTTCAATTGAACCTTTAAACTTCACAACAACATCATTTATGTCAAACAATATATCCAAAGGAACTAATCCTTTTGGAATATGGTTACTAGGAAATTGAACAATGTTGTGGTCTACAATTTTATTGAGGAAAATATCAGCCTGATGGCTTTTGGTATCATCATGATCTTGATCAATATGAAGAGAAACAAAATCTTCCACTGTTTCTAGAAATATATTCATCTCAAGATCATCCTCAAATACCTTCCAATGCTTGAAATTTTCAGGTATAGAGGGTCTATACATCACTTCCACATCATATTTGAGCTTGGGGGGAAAAGGAATTTTAAAATTACTTGCAGAAACAACCAAATAATATTCCATAGTATTTTCTTCTCTTGGAACAAAAGATATATTAAAAGATGAGAACAAATTATCAATAAGATCCCAAACTTCATTTTTGTAAGTCCTCAACTTGGGGTGTTTAGACTGATACATATTTTTAACTTGATGTATAATTAGTTCAACATCTCCAAACATTGCTAACTCTTCAATATTCATATCTTTAACATCCCTCAAACACAAAACAAGAGCCTCATATTATGCTACATTATTTGTGGTTTCAAATTCTAGTTTATAAGAAAAAGATATGAATTATTGAGTTGTGGAAATAAATACCACTCCAACACCATCATCTTCTTTATAAGAGGATCCATCAGAAAACATCTTCCATATATGGGTATTTTGAGGAGGAACCTCACAAGTTTTAATAAGTTGTTTTCTAATTTCAATAGGTGGTTGAGGAGCATCAGTGAGCTCTAAAATACTGGATCGTAAATCGGTATCAACTACAAAAATGGGGTGGTTTGTAGGATTAGCTTCATCACTGATGATGTAAACTAGTTGTGCTTCCCTATAAATCCTTATGTGATCTTTTCCAAACACAGGAATGGTGGCATATGAAAGATCCATCTGTAAATTCCCCCCCTAGTCTCTTGATCCAAGATCTTGACAAGAGCATCTCAAACTTAGGGGGGACATCAACCACCACAATATCCATGACCACACTCTTCATGGGAAATTGAAACAAGGTAACAACCAGGTCTTTGATTACCCCAAGGAACTTCACTTTTCTAGAATCAAATGAGTATAGGTCATGATAAGTTTTTTTAATTTCCAGACCAAGCTCATCCATGATAGTTTTAGGCATAATATTATAAGATGCACCTGAGTCCATTAAGATGTTGTGAAAAACTTTATCATGAATATTCAAATATGTGTAGAATGGATGAGAAGAGTCATCCCTATCTTCTACCAAAAGTCCCAATATGACTACTAGTTTTTCATCTTGAAGGTTCACTGAGTCTGTGGAATTGGAGGAAGATTCGGGTTGAAACATCTTGCAAAGATATTTTTTAAAATCTTCATTTTTAATCAACTTTAAAAAGGGTACTGGGAATTTTATCTTTTGAATTTCATTCTCAAATATGGAAGCAGGGGGAGATTTCAAAATCTCTTTAATTTTTGGGATAGGGGTCTTAACCACTGCTTGAGGGTTTTGTTCCTCTTTTTATTTGCTGCTAGAAACCACAACCTTAGCATAATTTTTTGTTTTGCTGGGATGATCAGATGTGTTAGGATTCCCCAACTTCTTTTTTCACCTTAGGTTGTATTTATTTGTATTTTCATTGGATTTCCCCCCTTTACTCAATTCATTCAATTGGCTATCCATAAGAGATTCTTCATATGCAGACTGAGTTAAATGAGGGGATGGAGAGGTATCACCTAGACAATGAATTTTTGGGTTAGTTTCTTCATCCTCTCCTATTTCATCATCAACCAGGTTATCAAGCAGGTTATTTATGTGGGGATTTTGTTGTACATTTTATTAAATCTCTTTGAAAATTCTGAAACAGATTCCCCTTCTTTCCTCTTGAGTGACCTAAACTTTGTGATATAATATAGGAAGTCTTTCTTATCTCCCTAATGCCTCAGAAAGGCATCATCCAAAGCTTCAATTCCAACAATATATCTAAGAGTTAAACCCCTAAACCATTTCCTAGCCTCACCATCCAGGCTTTGCACAAAAAATCTCATCCACACATCTTCATTCTCAATATTAAGATTGTCATCATAGCTATAAAAGGATGAAAGATGTTACTCTGCAGTTATGTCCTCTTCCACTGTAAACTTGGTCATGTACTTAAGGTAGTTTCCAACTGGGAGAGCATTCATAGGTTGAGGCAACAAAATAGGGGCATACCTAACAACTACTATGGCATCCATCCTATTTCTAGGAAGGTTATCACCTGCCATTGGATTATAAATTCTAGGAGAATAAGGAGGAGATTGAGTCTTGACTAGTACAACTACAGTCTTGATTATGTGTAGCTTGGGAGAAGGAGGAATGTAGGATGAAGAGATTACAGATTTTGTAGCGAGGTTGCATTTTCTGTCTGTTTAGGTCATTTGGCAGTGGATTTTGCAGTGACTGTGCAAATTCTGTATGTGTAAATCATTTCGCAGTGCCAAGTGCTACGAAATGTCCCGTAGTTGTCTATGTTGTGCAACTCAAGCCAAAAATACCCAAAATCCTTAGCCAAAGGTATATAAGCCTGTAGAAGCCTCCTAATAGGGTGTATGACTGCAAAATAATGTATAAGCATAAAAATTCCCACCAAAACTTCAAAATTCAAGGATAACCATCTTAAAAATGAGAGTCCTTCAACCACTCCATTTCACCTCCCGAGTTTGGTACTTCTTCTGGTTGCAACTTGAGCTAGCACGTTTAGATTTCTTTGAGATAATTCATATTTGAAAGGTTGTATCTCCAACTTGAGCTTTCTGATATAAGATTTTAAATCTCTGTTATGCTTGTATAGATTTCTAAGTTGCCTATGAAGAGGTAGAAATCTCTTTGCTATAAACCTGGCTAGATCAATGGTTTCCTTATACATATCCATAAGATCCTTCAACTTTTTCCTCTCAGCCAACCCTTCTTCCTTCAGGAGATCAACCTCATTTCTAGCATCTATGAGCATATGACCAATATTTTGAAGGTAGGGTTCTCAGGGGGACTAGTTATGTCTATGACTTCAATGTGTTTTTCAACAGTCTTATTTTACCCTTATCCTTCCTATTGAAAGGAGCATCTATTATGACCTCTTGTTCAACAATTTATTTCTTAGATGATGACCTGGTGAAGGGCCTCCTAGCTCTAGTCTCAACTGCAGCAGTTAGTGAGGGGAAGAGTAAATTTCTCCTTTTTTTGCCTATGGTTTTAGCTGAGGGAATTTCTGCTAATTCAGGGGCTGGATGGGGTGAAAATTCCCTTTGTGGAGAGTGGTGAGATCCCCCTTATTTTTATTCTTCTTTTTCCTTAGGAGCCTCACCATCTTTAGCAATGTGTTTTCCCTTTCTCTTTTTACTTGTTTCTGTGTGAATAACACTATCAATTTGCAAAGGGCTCTGCACCTTAGATTGAGGAGTAGGGGATACATTTAATTGTAGATGTGCAGATGAAATGAACTTCTCCCAAGATATGTTTCTCTTCTTCAACTCCTCCATCAAAATCATCCTAATTAACCCTGAATGAAAAACACTTGTGTCCACAACCTTGGATTTGTCTTGGACCCTGTCAACCATTTTCCCCATAATTCTAAACAAATAGAAAGGGATGTTCATGAGGTATTTGCATGTGAAGTGCAAAAAAAGTCTAATGTGGTATTGGTAAATCATATTGAATCTTCCCTAACATGTAAAATATCTCTGGATCACCTTTAACATCTTGTCAAATCCCTCAACCAAGTGGCTCTTAGGCACTCCCTTTGATAGGTTATCTCCCTAATATTCTGGTTTGAGGAACTCTTTAGAGAAGGCTACATTAAGAGTCATGGATTTAAACCATCTTTCACCAGTGTTGGGTATCTTAGTAGCTGCTGCAATGGTGGCTTCAGATACCTCTAGTTCAAGGGACCCCACCTTGGTTTTAGTGCCTTCAAAATTCAAGGAAATCTCTAGCTACTTTAGGGTGTCCCCTCTGCATATTTTGACAGAAATTGAGACATCCAACTCGCTGGAAGACCTCTCTGATCAAAGGCTCAACATAAAATAACTGCATATCATAGGGCTCGGTCCTGACTACACTACCACCCTTGTAATACTTCTTTTGCTGAGGTGTATCCATTTGCTTATAATAGGAGGAAAAATAATACAACAATTTGAGAGATCTAACATACCAAACAAAGAACAAAGGTCTTAGGGTTTGGAATGATGGTCTTTTTCAAAGCTGGATTATTTTTAAGGCTTCAGATTTTTCCTGCCTATTTGACTTCTAAACTTATGGAATAAAAACTGATGGCTAAGAAGGAATAAAACCCTTCAGGAAAATGGATCTGCAAGGAGGAAGAAACTGCCAAAGTTTTAAGCTAATAATTCACCATCATGCAAGGTCATCACCATGTTAATCAACAAGGCTCTTTAAATTTTCAACGTAGACAAACTTTAGATTTGAAATATCAATTGAAAATATAAAGGAAATGAGCTAATGTAGGTTATGTTATTAGAGGATAAAGATGCTTAGTTTTATGCACAGGTTTGGAACGCTAGAACATGGGATCCGTAGCATAATTCGTAGTAGATTTCGCAGTATAACAACAAGAGCCAAGAAGGATATAGGCACAATGGATTTGACAAGAAAGAATTTCTCAATTGTAGTAGAAGAGGCTGAAAATACTGCAACTAGTTGAGTTTTGGTGATAACAAAGCTTAAAGGGGCAGGTTGGTGATGTGGATCCTCAATTCGTAGCACCCAGGAAGAGAAACATAAGCACAAATTTAATCTAATCTTCAATGTAGCTCAAAAAACTCAATGAGTACTTGGACACCGTGGCTTAACTGTAGATATAATTCAGATAGTATGAAACCGCCTGCAACAACTCTAACCTCCAATTCCCCTCTTCCATCCAGTCTGTAGTAGATTCTGCAACGCCTGTTTGAACTTAGGATTTTTTGCAGCACCAAACTAGGAGAAAAATACAAATCTTTGAGAAAAAAGTTAGACAACCTTAAATGACTAAATTCCATCTTATTTCCTTTAAATCATGGATGTTGAAAACAATGAGATCGACTGACACAAGCCTCATAAGTGCAATAATGGTAAAGAGGGAATATGTACTCAAGATGCGCTATGAAAAGTCCTGATGAGTTGGAAACATACTAGAACGACTTTGATTTGACCTTATAACGGGTAGAGGGACAAAGTGGAGGGGTTTAATTGCATAGTGGAAGTAGTGATATGTCAGGCTAGTGGTGACATAAGAGTGATGGTGATGGTTGTCTAATCGTGTGATGAGATGAAGGTATAAACCAAAGGTATGGGCCAACATTCAACCTTAAATTTATTTGTGCTAAAACCTAAGAAAACCATAAAGAGGAGATAAAAAGTGAAACTTAAACAATACTAAGGATAAAAAATTAAAAAGATAAGGATGAATTGACCGACAACAACTTCATGAGACCCTTAACAACTTCATGTGATAACACTTTGTAGTTGTAATTTTATCAAAATGCTTCTTGATTGTTTCTTGCTTCTTTTTGCATTGGTGATTGTTCCTCATCTTCATCATTAACAATTAGTGCTAATGAATTCAATTCCATGTGCAAAGGTAATCTTTCCTCTTTTCCATATACTAAAGTAAAAGGAGAATGTCTAGTTCCATTTTTTGGAGTAAGTCGACTTTCCCAAAGTGCATCTATCAATTTATTATGCCAATTCTTTTGGTTATCCTCAATAGTTTTCTTGATAATCTGAATCAATGTCTTGTTTGTAGATTATGCCATGCCATTTCCTTGTGGGTAGTAATTGGAATATTGAACCATGATTATTCCATATTCACCACAAAAAATTGTGAATTTAGACCCAACAAATATTGAACCATTGTCGGTTATGAATTTTTCTGGCACGCAAAATCCCGATAATATGTTTTCTTTGTGAAAATGGATCAAGTGGTCAGAGTCTACTGCTTCTTAAAGCTACTGCTTCTTGCCATTTCATGAAATAATAAGTTGTTGTAACAATGTATGAATATACTTTGCTAGATTTGGGATTTATTGGACCAATCACGTCTAGACCCCATTGAACAAATGGTTTCTCTACCATCGATGATTGTAAGGGAATAAAACCCTCTTCATTTTTCTGGAATAGGTTTGACACACATTGTATTTTTGAATGAATTCATAAGAGTCTTTAAATATCGTTGGCTAATAGAAACCAACTCGGATAATTTTATGGGCTGTCACTATTGGTGAAAAGTGTCCGCCACAGATTCCCTAGTGGGATTCTTGTATTACTTTTATGGATTTAATGTGATCCAAACATATTAATAATATACCATCAAGATTTGCTTGAACAATACTCCTGACACTAAAAAATAATTGTTTGTTTTCATTTTCAAAGTTCTTCTTTCCTTTGAAGACATTTCTGGGGGGGAATTGGTTTGATTTCAAATAGAAAAGCATATCCCTACACCATTCAGAGTTCTCCACATTTTTTTCTTTAATTACCATATTAACTCCATCAACATAAGAAGTATTTGCAACTCCAATCCCTGTCATGTATTTACATAAACCTTGTCCTCTATGTCATATTCTTGAAGCTTGGCCAACCAATTAGCCCATCTTCCTTCTTTGAGTTGTTGGTTCAACAAAATCTTAGTTGGTGAATGTGGAACATAAGAAATAACATGATTTGAAAGAATATATGTCCTGAAATGGGCAATTGACTTTACAAGTGAAAGAGATTATTTTTCAACATGTAAATAATTCAATTCATAATCATGTAAAGTTTTACATAAAATCATTTGGAAACTCTTCTTGTTTCTGTTTTTTCTGGGTGAGAATCAAAGAAATGGTTTCATCTAATGCAAATGAATACAATATGAATTCTTTATCAAAAATAGGACTCAAAAGGGTTGGAGCAATAGTAATGACAAGTTTAATTTCTGTGAATGCTCTTTGAATTTATGGTGTCCACTCAAATTCTTGGTCTTTCTTGAGTAGTTTTTTGATGGGTTTAACGATGGAAGCATAGTCGGGGACATACCATAATATTACAAAATTAATCTTCCCAAATATGGATTGCACTCCCTTTTTTGAGGTCAGGGGATTCAAATCGTTTATGGATTTGATTCTTTCAAGATCGATATATACCCCTTCCTTTCTCACAACATGTCCCATTATCTCTCCTTCTGTGACAACAATTAAACATTTATTTGGATTCAATGATATTCCATATATTCTACACTTCTAAAATATCTGTCTAATATGTGTGAGGTGTATCTCCCTTGATTTTGAGTAGACAATTAAATCATCTTGACAATCATCCATGAATTTTCCTATAAAATCTTTAAAGGCATGATCCATGGCTCTTTGGAAAGTAGCACCAACATTTTTTTAATCTGAATGGCATTATGATATAGGCATATGTTCCCCAAGGGGTTACAAATGTTGTTTTTTTCCTATCCTCCTCTGCTACAATAACCTGTTTGTATCCTGAAAACCCATCTAACATTGACATTAATGCAGATCCCGTGACTTGCTGAAGAAGTATTTCAATGTTTGTTAGTGGGTAACTATCCTTTATACTGAATTTATTAAGATCTCTAAAATCAAGACATAAGCAGATCTCACTAGTTTTCTTCCTAACAACTATTGGGTTTGAAAGCCAATCTGAATGCCCGATGGGAGAAATTATGCATGCCTTCTCTAATTTCTTGATTTCTATTTTTACTAAAGGATTTATCTTAGGGTTAGTTATTCTCAGTTTTTGCTTGAAAGGCTTAGCCCCATCTTTTGTAAGTATGATATGTTGGAATATTGATTTTTCATATTCCTTTAAGTCATCGTAACTCCATGCAAGCACATATTGAAATTATTTCAAAAGTTGAGTGTACTTGTCTCTTTCTTATTTAGTACATATAGCGCCGAATTATATATACTTTTATGATTCAAGAATACCAACGTTTGTCTTATAGGTTTCTTGAACTCTTCTAATATAAGGTTNTAAGTATGATATGTTGGAATATTGATTTTTCATATTCCTTTAAGTCATCGTAACTCCATGCAAACACATATTGAAATTATTTCAAAAGTTGAGTGTACTTGTCTCTTTCTTATTTAGTACATATAGCACCGAAGTATATATACTTTTATGATTCAAGAATACCAACGTTTGTCTTATAGGTTTCTTGAACTCTTCTAATATAAGGTTCTTCAAGTGGTTTTGAAATTTTAGTTTGGTCATCTCTCGTAAAGAGGGATTCCAGACTGACATATTGCTTTGGAGCAGGTTTACCTATTTTCTCTTGGATTTCTTCTTGCAAATTCTGAATTTATTTTGAGTATTCTTCAATTATGGTATCATCCTCTGTGAAATTTTTTACTGCATGTTCATCATTCTCACAAAACTTGTAAGTGTTCTTGATTATCTGGGACCGATGGTCGAAAAATAGTCTCCACATGATAAGTGCCTTATTGCTACAAATCTTCTGTTTTAAACAAGGATGCAGTGACTACTCATGCATCAAATTTTTTATTCTTTTTTCTAGGCACAAATGATATGTTGAAAGATTTCAAAGAGTCCACGATCCCTATCACTCTTTTAACATAACATTTCAATTTTTCCTTTCTGATTTTATATTTTCCTTTGATATGATTTATGATCAATTTGGAATCACTGGTTACTACTAAGTGTTCATTTTTCATTTGAATGGCAATGATCATTCCTTGAATTAATTATTCATATTCAACTTCATTATTAGTGCATGAAAATTCAAGTCTTATGGCATGAGGATATGCAATAGACTGTGGGATTTTGAAAACAATTCCAGCTCCATTTCTCGACTTAGAACATGCACCATCAAAAGACATTTTCTATTATCCTTGAAAAGAGTCTTGTTCTTTTATCCGTTCTTGAGTGCATATCTATTCTAAATCAAAGACAACATAGTTTCCCATTCTAGTGTCAAGATAATTTCTCATCAATTCATTTTCATTTCTTTTGAAAGAGAAAGATTTTCTTATTTCTCTTGGGACCCTTACCATTGTTCCATATTTCTTCAGGAGCATCATAAAACTCCTGTTGTTCATGATGTAAACCCAATCATTGAGAACCAATTCCTTCCCAGAATAACTCCATATGTTGGAGGCAAGTATACTACTACAGTAGTGAAAACGATGGTGATATGAGAAGTTGCACTTATCCAGAAAAAAAAAATCCATAATCTATCCATAAGCTGGAACTTTTCTTGACTCAATAGCATAAATGATTTCACTAGTTTCATAATGTCTAGTAAATTCCATTCCGAGTTCTTGCATCATTGATAAAGGCATAATATTATTAGTAGCTCTACTGTCAATCAAACAATTGTGCAAAATAACTTCATGGTTCTCTATGGTAGTGTAAAATGGTGGAACCTTTGGTTTAGGTTTAACTGAGGAATAGTTTCGTTGTCGCTTTGATTTTATTACTGCAACTTCCATTCTGGTATCTGAATCATCAAATATTTTCAATAAGTTATCTCTTTGTCGTGGAATCTTAATGACTTCTGTAAAGGGAAAAGTGATTTTGAGTTTTGAAAGATCATCCATTATGTTATATGTCATTTGTTGTGGAGTCTTTGTTTGCTTCATTGTTTCTACTTAACTTGACTTAGTTTTTATTTTTCTATAACCTCTTTTTCTTTGACTTTGTTTATTTGTGCCCTTGTTTGGATGACTTTATCTTGCAAAATATCATTTTCATCTTGTTCATTGAAAATATAAAATGTTTCGAATTCATCTGTTTGTACTAATTCCATACCATCATTTTGCATAGTGTTTGACTCCAGCTCAAGGTATTTAGAACTTTCTTCAGTAGCAATTTCGTCTAATTCAATGGAATTTGGGTTTGGGACCCACGATGCTCTTGGTCTATGTTCTTCATTCCTTCTATCATTTCTTGCTATCTGGCCTTGAGTAGGATTTATTCTTTGTTCTTGTACAAGAAATATGACGTCTTGGTCTTCTAAAGGAGGTAAGTTAGTAGCTCGTGTTAACCTTGTCAGTTCATATTCCATTTTCCAAATTTTCCTATTCATCTGTGCCATCTCAATTTTTTCTTGGTTTATTGGGTTGCGGATGGATCATTTCTTACGTCTAGGATACCACCCTGAAATATTCCAACAATTCTTCTTTTCTCAAAATTCCTTGATCCCGAAGATCTTTGGTTTTATATGGTTAAATTACTCATTTCTCTTTGAACTTTTCGGAGGATAATTTCAGGATTGACATTTGTTTCTATTATAATTTCTTCCATCCCAGCCGCTTTGTGCATGGATCCATCCAAATTGTTTATTTGATCATCCCTGATAGCATATTTTAAGTTTTCTAGCATAACATTCTTACAAAAACCAAGTATAACTGGGTCATTTGGTCTTTGATCTTCAGGGATTTGATTTAGCGCCTTGTGAAACCTCAAATTGAAATATTGTATCCTTTCACCTTTCTTCAAATGGATTTGAGTGAACTAATTTAATAATGTGTGGTACACGAATGGAGGCACATACATGGTCATAAAAATAGTTTCTATATCATTGAAAGATGCAATTGACTAGGATATAAGGTACATATACCATTTATGAGCTAGGCCAATCAATGTTTGAAAAAACAATCTTACCATTACATCCTCATGTTCTACTAGATGCAATTCACACATAGATAAAAAATGTTCCATGTGTCTTTTTAGGTCCATTATCCCGTCTCCAAAAAATACTGGTAATGATCCTTATGGGAGAGTGGGTAATTGATGTTGTTCACCCAAAGTGTTAAGGGGGATATTCATCATCCTTCTTAGTGGGATTCTATATCTTTCTCGATGTCAGGAATTTAATTTCTTCTTTCTTCTCAATTTCCAGGGATTTCATTTCTTCTTTCTTCTTGATTTTTAGGAACTTCATTTATTCTTTCTTCTCTATTTCCCATCTCTTGAATTTTTATTATTTCAATTTTAGAATTTTCTCCAACTTCAATATTTTGAGGTTGTTTACTTATAATTCTTGTTATTGGTACTGTATATGTCTCCAGTCTCTTTCTCAGTTTCCAACCCTTTGTCTTTCTCTTCTTTCAATCTCTATTTCTACTTCATGAGCCATGGTTTCCCAAGAATTTTCTAATTCTTCTCTAGTCCTAGATGTTGTTATTTCTAGATTATACAATTGATGTAATATGCTATGTTGATTTCCAATACCAATTTGCAAATTTGGTTGATTCAGGTTAGGTTGAGTCATACATTCTGGTTTGCGCAAACCAAACTTTTTCTCTCCCCAGTATGGTCACCAAAATGTTGATCTAAAATATTTTTTTACAGTCTTAAGGTCAACCTCATGATGATATGAATCCCCATGCATTTTTAGATAGGTGGTACTCCTCTTATTCTTATGATTCCAAGAAAATAAAATGAAACAAAACAAAGTCTAAGAAGGACCAGACTTAATATTTACATTCACATTCAAGGAAAACAACACTTGATATTTGGGACCATGTGTTAAAAGAAACTCACATGTACAATATCTATAATGTGAATAGATAATATGCATATATAATATAAAGGAATGATATATCCATCGCAACATTCATCAAAACATTTAACAATACCACAAATAGAGAGAACAAGAAATCGACTGCAAACAAAAGAGAGTTTTAAATTATATTTCAATAATGCACCAAAAATATTATGATAGATAGAACATTTGGTAACTCAAGCTTTTGGTCAAAATATTTGAGAATACAACAATGTAATATCCCAAGTATCTCTCTTGGAGTCTCAAAAATAATAACGAGTCTTTAAATACAAAGTGAATGTCTTTAAAGAAAGTAAAATGCATTCTCCCTTCAAAGAGGATTGGGATTAGCTCTCGAGGACAATAAAATGAGAAGAAATAGAATATAAGAGAAGAAAAACCAAGGATCAACCTAAATGCCATATAAAACTGAGTAGACAAAGGAAAAGTGATAAATGACTGTAACGAAAATGGACAGAAGAAAACATAAAGAGAGGAGTTTATGTTCAACTCATTGTGATGAATAAATCTCATATGATTTACTTGCTTGCAGTTGGCTCCTTTATAGACATCTGTTGTGGTTGAGGTGGAATAACTGCTCTAACTATTTCTTTATTTTCTAGTTCAATAAGTTATGTTGGATTACTAAGAGGGGGGGTGAATCGGTAAGATAGAAATTTAATCCTTTTTAACCATATAATCCAAGTGTTATATCAATGTAGCATTATCATACAATAACTACAGAGTAAATAAGCAATGAACAAATGAACAATCATACACATACACAATACACTAGTGTTTTACATGGAAACCCAAAACGAGAGAAAACCACAAAATGTTTTTTCTTATATGTATTGAAGAATTACATTCATTAGAAGCACCAACTTCCTTTGTTTTCTAGCTGCAACTGGAAGGAGGCTCTAATCCCCTTGTTTCTTAGGCTACAACCTGAGGGAAAATCCAACTCCCCTATTCTCTGGCTACAACCCCCTATGTTCTCCGACTACAACCGGAAGGTGGCTACAACAACCTGTCCTTGTCCCGTCCAAACGCACTGAAGTAGAAGTAGAATGATGGAACCACTATCACACTATCACTGTGAGATATACCGCTATAAACCTGTACCAATAAACCTGAACCATGCATCAACCTGTAATCAACCTATACCATAAACAAGTGCATCAACCATGCACCAACCAGTAGAAAACAACCTGTACCATAAAAAAGTGCATCCAACCATGTACCAAGTATGTAATAATCAAGTGTCAACTACTCATCAACTATAACTCATCGATATGTACCAAAATCATCAACTATACACCTCATGTATGTTCCAACCCATCAACTACTTGTCTCAACCATGTACCCAACATGTACCTTAACTAAAATCCCTCATCAATTTCATCATACAAATATGATTTGTAACTCTGTAATACACCTGGTGTATATGATCACATACCTGCTAACCTTCCTTAACTTTCACAACAAGATACTAGCATTTTCATCAAACTTTTCTTTAGTCTCACATGACTAGTTTGGGATTAGTCAACAACCCTAACTTGAAATAATCATAACTATGTACCTGTAATGAATAAATATCTGAAGATAGTACATAATGTTTTTCAGTTTTCTTTATGCAATTCCTCCAGGTTTTACTACTC
>SNQJ01S0010821.1:41692-53631 GCA_010110895.2 Picea sitchensis | reverse complement strand
GAATCATTGAAAATATTTGGGAATTATTATGGTTGATTGGTAAACACTTGTAGACATATTGTGAAGTGAAAGATGGATAATCTTATGAATGGAAGTAATAATAAACATGTATGGATTGAAAAATTGAGTGTTGTTTATTGGATGTGGTTAATGGATGATGTATTTCTATCGTTGTTTCACTTCTACCCCTCTCATATCTCATTTGTGTTGTATAGTTGTACGATTCTCAGATCCATTTTTATCATAATGACAAATTGTAATGGATGTATTATCTTACTGTTATTTTATACTTGTACTAATTTAGTTATGATGTATATAAATGAGCTTCTTCAACAGGGGTAACAACAAAGGAGGAAACAAAGGAAGAATATGTAGAGGGACTAACACGTTTTGGCAACTTGGGGGGCATAAGAAACTAAGGTTCTCCATTCAATTTAATGTTGACTCTGATGAGTTCTAATAGTTGATCCAAACTGGGCATTTGAAACTTGGTGGTCAACATGAATTTCCACAACACGAAGCTCCTCCTAATGCTATCTTACAACCTCACCCTGGTATTGTTAATATTCCTAAATCACTAGTGTAGCCTCATATCGATGGATGGGGTAATTTACATGCTAATCCTTCTTTTAGTGTCAATCAATGGCTTATTGAACCCACTATTCCACTAGTTCATGCTATTATTACTAGTGCATATTTTCCTTTACCTCCGGTTCACCCAATATTACCAGTTCACACGACTATCACACATGAGTCTATTCCTCCTCCTCCTCCTCCAAAAGATCACAACACTACACCACATGGCTCTCAAAATTGATAAAGGAAAGAAGCCTATTACTTCTATCAGCATGGCCAAATCCTCTTCCTCTGCTTAGTTAAAGATAAAATCAATAGGCAATGGGAATAGAAGTTTAGAGGATATGCATCCAGAGGTATCCCAGTTGGAAGAAAATAAGTCTCAATATGAGGACTTCATCAGGGAAAGAGAAGAATTTTTCCAAAAAGAAATTCCTCGAGATATTTTTATTATGTTTATCATGATATTTGAATATAACACTATTTGGACAGATAGAAGAATCATGATATTTATTTTTGAAACTTCAAAATATCATGTTTTGTTTATGGGAGATACAAGTGTTTTATGCCATGATATTTTTAAATGCATATTTATGGTATGTTTTATGATGCTGATTTTTATTTTGATGATCATATTATGGAGCAACAAGGAACAACTATTTTGATTTTTGAAATAAAGAGTTGTGTTATAGAGGGGGACCCCTCCTATTTAGTTATTATTTTATTTATTAATTATAATTATCATAAATTTATTTTTCATATGTATTAAATAAAGTTATTGTTGGATTATTGAGAGGGGGGGTGAATAAATAATGATCAATTTTAATACTTTTAACCACAATATATTCTTCAACATTTTATCATTAGCATTCAATATATCATCAACAATATAATCATAAACATCATCACATCACAATAGATACACAATACACCATAATTTACATGGAATCCCAAATGGAAGAAAACCACATAATGCTTTTCTTATATATCAAAAGAATACATTCATTGGAAGCACCAACTTCCTGATTCTTCAGCTACAACTGGAAGGAGGCTCCAACCCCCTAGTCACAGGCTCCAACTTGAAGGAAACTACGACTCTGTGAATTCTCTGGCTCCAACTAGAAGGAGGCTACAACCCCCTGGGTTCTCTCGCTCCAATCAGAAGGTGGCTACAACCACCTATCCTTGCCTCGTCCCGCCACCCTGAAATATAAGTGTAGACAAAATGTTACTACTGTTGATGATTGCAGTTATGTGAGACATTCTCCAGCTTACAAACCTTTGAGATGTGGATCATTGCAACTATGTGAGTCTTTCTCTCAGCTTACAAACCTGAGAGAAATCCCCTAAGAAGGGTATGTGGTTCCTGCCTGAGACTGAGCTGGAACGCAGAGATGACCTCCTCCATTTAGAGAGTTGAGAAGAACTCCAGATGATTATCCAGTGGGAAATGAAATCTGTTGAGTTAGACGTGCATGTGGCTGAGCACAAGATGAACGTGTGAAATCCCAAAGTGTTGGGTGCATCATCATGTGAACATTAATGAAGATGATGTATTAGACTCCTCTGAGCAACATAGTTGACGAGAAAACTCCAAATGATTCTCCTGTGTGAGGCAGTGGGAAAGAATATCCGTAGAGTGGACGTGCATGTGGAAGAGCACAGGTGAATGTATGAAGATATGGTTCTCCTGTGTAATGCAATGAGCTAGAGATATGGACATCCCTATGGTTATGCCCCTAGTGGTTGAGCACTAGTGGGTGTATCAGATACTTTTCTATATTGTACAAGAGTCAGACCTGCCTATAACCCTAATTGTAATGTAAAGGGTACATGTCGGCCCTACCTTAATGTAACTGGTAATTAATGTAAAAGATAATTAATCCAGTTAATATTAATTATATTATAAGCTAAGTGAGGTTGACCCTATTGTGCCAATAGACACTTATGTTGACAGAATTAGGTTAGTATAAATAAAGGTAAAATCCCCTTTGAGAAAACATATCTTTCATGTGAGTTTGGAAATTTCAGCAAGTAAACTTCTTTGGAAAAGGTGTGCACCTCTCTTGAGTGCTAGAGTTCTAGGGTTTGAGCACCCTCTTGTGTGCTAGTGTTTATCTTGGTGGTGAAGGTATTTCTCTTGAGGAATATAGCAAAGGATTTGGTTCGGTTTTCTTCCCTTGTTGAGAAGGGTTTCCTAGGATACTTCTTGTTTTCTTATGCATGGTGCTTCTTCTTGTGATCTTGGTTGCTGCAACATTTATGGTTATGGCTAAATGATAAAAATGGAATGAAATTCATGCTTAAMCCATCTTATTGAAAAATTAACATGGTATCAGAGCATAGGTCTTGAAAKAACCCATTTCACAAGAATCTACCAAGTCTCAGCACAYCCTTTTGCAGAACCGTACGCCCCTTCTAGGGTTTGCAGAAAATTCTGTACGACCTTCCTTTTAGTGGTGATTTAGCCATTAATACTTGGACRTTTGGGATACTTTTGGCATAGAAGAGTAMAACCTCTTCTAGCGCATCTCCATAAGCTCTCAAAATGAAATTCCAAGAAATTTTTATTTTTGGCCATAGGGTTTCTAGGGTGYCGAAATGTCCTGCAGAATATTAATTCTGGGTTTCTGAAGAAATGTTCTCCTGAATCAGTAAGCATCTCTGTGAAATTATCAAATTGTTTTTTGGCAGTCATAAGTCCAATATAATCCAATTTTTCTAATTCAACCTAATCATTAGGTTTTCAAAATCTAGTTGATGAGAAATTGAAGAAACCAATCAAATGAACAACAGAGCATTAGTAGAAGATAGGCTTTATGGAGCAAGCAATTTCAATTCCTGGAAATAAAGGCTTCTAGTCACTCTTGAAGAATATGACCTCTTGTATGTGGCAACTAAAAATCTACCAGCCACAACTACATATATAGAGAAGAAGATAAGAAAGGAAGAAGATGTCAAAGCAAGAAAATTAATCATTTACTCAGTAAGAGGTCACCTCTTGCCTCGTATTGCCAATCTAAAGACAACCTATGATATGTATGAATATTTAAAAGGAATTTTTAAAAGTGACAACACCCTCAGAGCTCTTACCTTAAAGATCCAACTTCAAAGTACCAAGATGACGAAGGGTGACACAATTTCCATCTTCTTTATGAAGCTATCAGAGATTAAAGAACAACTAGAGACCATTGGGGAAATCATGTCTGATAGAGAACTTGTCTTAACCACTCTCCAGAATCTTCCAAAATCATGGGAGCCTTTCATTCATATTATCAGTGGAAGAGAATCTCTACCAAGCTTTGATCGTCTATGGATAGATTGTACACAAGAAGAACTTAGACTTAGAAATAGAGGAGTGGAATATTCCTTAGAAGAAAATCATGCTCTTGCACTTCATACAAAGAAGGGAGGAAAATTCAAAATAAATTGCAAGAAAACATTTAAAAGTGAAAAGCCTTCATCAAAATATAGGTTATCAAAGAAAATATGTTTCAGAAATTCAGTGCTTCAGATGTGACAATTATGGACACTATGCAAGAAACTGTCCAGCCAGGAAGAAGGGAAGACAATATGCTTCCACCGCTGATATTGATCCAGAACCACCTCAAAAGATTGAAGAAAAGAGAGAGGAAAAATACTTCCTCTAAAAACTAAAGCATGACTACAAATCAGGTAAATCAATTGATTTCAAATTTTACAGTTGATTGTATTTTTTAATAAAACCCTAGTATGGGAGCCCTCAAAGATTTGGACCATTATCCCTGGTACGGGATTCCAAACCATATTTGATTTATTATTATGCGACACAATCATATATGTTGTCCCGAAAGAAGAAATAACCATTGAAACAAACCCAGATAATCTCAGATAAATATTGACAGTGAGACAAGTACCTTCTCCCCCTTCAATAGTTCAGAGGGAGACAAACATTATTAAAGTTGATCCAGTTTCTCTAGTTGATATGTTCAAAGATATTGCAATAAGGCATAATAAGTCTACCTAGACTCACTCTGCAAGAGGCAAATAAACATACTAACCAGAGGTTTCTCACAAACAGAGGGAGTTGTCTATAATGAGACACTTGATCCAGTGAACCTGATACACTTCCATCCGTACTATCAACCATGATTTGGAAACTATATCAGATAGATAGATTCCTGATGAGTTTGTATTTCAACAAGAGTGTTTCTAATCCACACCTATATCATTACAGTATTGGTGATGAGAGCTTGATCCTGATAACTTATTCAAAAAGCCTTATTGTTGGATACAAGTAATCCTTGACTTCTGAATTCGAGATGAAGAATCTGAGTATGATGCACTACTTCTTGGGACAAGAAGTATGACATAGGACCAATGAGATTTTCCTGAGTCAAGGAAAATATACAGTGAAAATATTAAAGAAGTTCAGCATGTCAGAATGCAAAATCCACCATGATAGATTTAAAGAAGAATATTGATGATGATTTAGATGAGATTGATCCACAGTTGATTGGATCACTGATGTACCTGGTTAACACTAGACTTGATTCATGCCATGCAGTGAATGTGCTTAGTCATGTCATGAGTCAATCTAGACAAAAAACAACAAAAACATGCATTGAGATATATACAAGGCACAATTAGATATGGTCTGAGATATGCCTCCAGTGTGAACTTGAGTTTGCAAGATATGTCGATTCATATTGAGAAGAAATTACAGTGGACCGGAAGAGAACATCCAGTTGATGTCCTATCGTAAAGTTTTCCATGGTTTTCCAATGCAATAGGAAACAAAACTCCGTGGCCTTGAGTACCACAGAGGCAGAGTATATAACATCGAGTGTGCGAAGCAATATGACTTCACAATCTTTTGATAGATTTACTTGACCATGAGATGAATGCTATAATGATAACCAAGAGCCGTGTGAAAATATCCTTAAAGAACCCAGTGATTCCTGATGGATCAAACAAGATGAGATGAAATATCCTTATATCAGAGATATGATGCAAAGGAAAATCATACACATACAATACCTTCTTACACATGAGAAGATTGTAGACATATTCATTAAACCAACTTGGTGAATAATGCCTTCCTAGTTGAGAGGGAGTATTAATGACTCTAGCCAAGAAAAAATTCAGAGTACATCTGTGTGAGACTTGGCATGATGAAGAATGCCTCCCTAGCTAAGAGGGAGTGTTGATGATTGCATCTATGTGAGACATTCTCCATCTTACAAACCTATGAGATGTGGATCATTGCAGCTATGTGAGTCTTTCTCTCAGCTTACAAACCTGAGATAAAGCCCCGAATAAGGGTATGTGGTTCCTGCCTGAGACTCAGCTGGAACGTGGAGATGACCTCCTCCATTTAGAGAGTTGAGAAGAAATCCATATGATTATCCAGTGGGAAAGGTGATCTGTTGAGTTAGGCGTGCCTATGGATAAGCACAAGGTGAACGTGTGAAACCCCAAAGTGTTGGGTGCATCGTCATGTGAACATAAATGAAGATGACGTATTAGCCTCTTCTGAGAAACAAAGTTGAAGAGAAAACTCCAGATGATTCTCTTGTGTGAGGCAGTGGGAAAGAAGATCTGTAGAGTGGACGTGCCTGTGGAAGAGAACATGTGATTGTGTGAAGATATGGTTCTCCTGTGTAATGAAATGAGCCAAAGATATGGACATCCCTATGGATGTTCCCCTAGTGGATGAGCACTAGTGGGTGTACCAGATCCTTTTCTATATTGTAGAAGATTCAGACCTGCTTGTAACCCTAATTGTAATGTAAAGGCTACAGGTCGTCCCTACCTTAATGTAAATGGTAATTAATGTAAAAGATAATTGATCTGGTTAATATTAATTATATTATAAGCTAAGTGAGGTTGTCCCTATTGTGCCAATAGACACTTCTATTGGCATAATTAGGTTAGTATAAGGAAAGGTAAAATCCCCTTTGAGGAAACATATATTTCATGTGAGTTTGGAAATTTCAGCAAGTACACTTCTTTGGAAAAGGTGCACACCTCTCTTGGGCGCTATAGTTATAGGGTTTGAGAACCCTCTTGTGTGCTAGGGTTTATCTTGGTGGTGAAGGTATTTCTCTTGAGGAATATAGCAAAGGATTTGGCTGGGTTTTCTTCCCTTGTTGAGAAGGGTTTCCCAGGATACTTCTTATGTTCTTGTGCATGGTGTTTCTTCTTGTGATCTTGGTTGCTGCAACATTTATGGTTATGGATAAATGATAAAAATGGAATCAACTTCATGATTAACCTAGCTTATTGAAAAATCAACAACTACCAAAAACTCTACCACTGTCACTGTGTCTCTATCACCGTGTCTCTTTCACTTTCACTCTGTCTCCTCCACTGTCACTATCTCTGTCACTGTCTCATCAAACTGTATATGCTCATCAATCAACTAAGCATGAAACTATATTATGTTTACTTGTAGACTTCCTTCAGACCTTTATGGACCTGGTATCGAAATTTACTCAAAAATTCATTAGCTTTTCATAGATACACGACTTTATCTTCTATAGCTCACGGATATATGTTCTTCCCTCCACTACATATCGCGTACATCCATGGCCTACAACCCACAAATAGCTCAGAAACTAGGTTTTTTTGCAACCCTGAGACTTCCTCCTTCGCCCTTCCTTTGCTACCTCATAAATATGCTGTCACAACCTTAGAAAAAGATCACTAGATCACAAGAAATATAATCAATGAATACGTGTGTGAGTGTACTTGTGAATGAATCCTTGAGGTGTATTTATACTTGTGCTAGGTAACTCCTTTCCTTAATTTAGGGCTTCTAGGTTTTTCTTGTTACAAAAAATTTACCCTTTCATTAAATACTTGTAACCAACTAGGGGCTTCTTGACCACTTCTTCGGGTCTTACAACTTCACAAAGTTATGTCTCCCTAACCATGAGGAACTACGTGGCATTCCACATATCATTAGAAATGACACGACGAGTACTATATATCTATGAGGGTCTTGCCTACATTTAATTTGTCCTTCATTTCTATGTTCCTTTTTCAAATTTGGGTACCAAAACCACACTGTCGGGGATTCTTCAAGGGTTGACATCAATGGAAACCAAACTGTCAACAATATCTCCCTTTAGCATTGATGGAAACACTTATGTATGTAAATACTTATGCCCATGCTCCCCCTGTTTGCATGATTCTATGTCTCTATATCCATGCCTTTCTCTATCTCTCCCCCTTTGAAATCAATGACAAAGGGAAATCCTCCTCTTAGGTCTGCTCCCCTTATCTATAGGCCTCTTCTGTCTCTACTAAACTTTATCTTCATGGTGCTTCCTCGTGTAACCCTCTGATGTACATGAAAAACATTCAAAAGGTTATTTTCTTGAAATTCTTCAAGACTTTTGTTTCTCTCCTCCTGTCCTGTTAATCTTGATGCCATATGAATCACTGTGGGGCATAAACTACTATAGGATTTTGTCACAGATACTCAAAATTTCCCTTGCAAGTGGTTTGGTGAAGATATCTACAATCTTCTCTTTTGTCCCAACATAATCTTGCTTGATGTTCTTCTTTGTAGCTTGTTCCCATAGAAAGTGATACTTGATCGGAATGTGCTTCATCTTAGAATGCATCACTAGATTCTTAGATATAATGATGGCATTGGTGTTGTCACAAAGTATTGAAATGGGCTCATCACACTTTACTTGTATATCATGTAAGGTATGCTTCATCCAAAGTACTTGAGTACAACATGTCGCTGCTGCAATGCATTCTACTTCTTATGTAGACAAAGATATTTATGACTGCTTCTTGATTAATCATGATACTAGAAACTCACCCAAGTAGAAAGTTGGTCCACTTGTACTTCTTCTATCATCAATGCAACCTCCCCAATATGCATTTGTGGAGGTGACAAGAGATAGATCCTTCCCTTTTGGATACCATAATAAAAACTCTTTTGTACCTTTGAGGCATCTGCATATCTTCTTTACTACCATAACATGTGATTCCTTTGGTGTTTATTGAAACCTTGCAACCTGTCCAACTGCCCGTGTTGGAATAATGAGAGGGGGGTTGAATCAATATGAGCACTTTTATCACTTTTAACCACAATATAAATATTCAATAATAAAATCATATGAACATTATCTTGATCAATTACCATTCAACAATTTATCATCTATGTTTAGTATATCAAAAGTGCATAATAAAATAATCACAGATACATAGTACACAAAGATTTGCATGGAAACCCAATGCGAGATAAAACCACATAATGCTTTTCTTATATGTTAGAAGAAATACATTCATAGGAAGGACCAACTTCCCAATTTTCTAGATCCAACTAGAAGGAGTCTCCAACCCCCTAATTCTCAGGCTCCAACCTGAAGGAAGCTCCCACTCCCTGATTTACCAGCTACAACTGGAAGGAGGCTACAACCCCCTTTCCTTGCCCTATCCAACNCATCTATGTTTAGTATATCAAAAGTGCATAATAAAATAATCACAGATACATAGTACACAAAGATTTGCATGGAAACCCAATGCGAGATAAAACCACATAATGCTTTTCTTATATGTTAGAAGAAATACATTCATAGGAAGGACTAACTTCCCAATTTTCTAGATCCAACTAGAAGGAGTCTCCAACCCCCTAATTCTCAGGCTCCAACCTGAAGGAAGCTCCCACTCCCTGATTTACCAGCTACAACTGGAAGGAGGCTACAACCCCCTTTCCTTGCCCTATCCAACCACCCTGAAATATAAACATAGACCAATCTGTCACTACCACATCAACCTATCACTGTCCTAGTCACTGGATTGATATACCTGATGCTGCTACTAGTATCTTTTCTACTGCTATTTATATCTCAGCTGCTACTAATGATATCAATATCTCATCAATACTGCAACCACACACACTTCATACCAAGATCCACAAGAGAATTCTCCAAATCAAATGTTTATGAATCTTCGAGACATACCTGTTCTTGATTTCTTCAGAATACTCACCCTAACACACATAAGAAGACATACCTCCAATCTTATAGCTGACCTAAGTTTTAGATCCCTGATCTTCAAAACTTTTCCTCACGGGTCCACGAATGTGTGTATTGTCTGCCCGCGGGTATTCGTGATTTTCTTCACTGCGGGTCACGAATGTCCATGATTTTATTCCTAAAACCCATGGATATACTCAAGGAATCCTTGTATGGAACCCCTTTTCCGTACTCTTGGCTCCTACAAACTCCTTACTTCACTTGACTTCTCTATCTTCGACTCACTGCCTCAGATCTCCAACCTATATTCTCAGAAGAGAATACATAAAACTAATTTGCAATGGACTCTTCTCTTTGTTATAAAGAGAAATTTCTTAATGACATGCAACTGTCATGCAACTCACATGCAATAGTTAATTTTCCTTGCAATAATTAATTATATTTTGTTTTACTGCCACTTTACTTCGACATGCAACTTTGTTTAAGAGTTGACATCAATGACAACGAATCTTCCAACATCTAAACTTGGACTCTTCTTTTTCGATAATGGCATACAATAATTAATTATTACTGCAATAATTAAGTATCCATGCAATAATTAATTATCCCTTCCATAATTAATTATCTGTGCAATAATTAAGTATGCTTGCAATAATTAATTAATATTTTTCGATAATTAATTAATCCTTGCAATAATTAATATTTCAACAATTAATTAATATTTTTGCAACCACTTTGACTGGTCAAGATTCTTGATGACCTTCTAGAGGCTTCTAGAATATTATTGAGGGTCCTCCAACTTCACATATCCATATCTCCTCAACCGTGAGAAACTACGTGGCATACCATATATCAAAAGTGTTATCACTCCAAGAAACTCCTTAGGGTTGTAGGCTAAGGATGCTTGGTAACTTATAAATAATGGTTTTTATGTGTTTGGGACAATGGGGTCTTTAATGATTTGTATAAGAAACAACTCATCACACATCTAAAGATACAGTGCTTTCAGTAAACAATAATCAGATCAAATAATTGAAAGAGAGGATGGAGAACACTATTCTTGATTTKCCAATACAAGTGAAAGTAGGGCTTAATACAAGACAGCAAGGAATCCTTTAATTTCAAGCCTATGAGTTCAATAAAGAGGTAACAGTCTTTATGAACTAAAATAAACTGAAACAAAGTACAAAAAATGAAAAATGGACAATTCTGATACTGTAAACGAAAGGAAACTAAACTTTATTTCTGCAAAAAGAGTCTATACAGTGGCATAAAATATCTCCCAGTTTGAACCTGTATATCATATCAAAATTAGGCATTTATAGCCTCTTACAATTAGTTTTACAGATCCTGAAAACATGGATCTGTATTTAATAAAAGAAATTCAAATCAAACTAAACAACTTGAAGATAAAGACTTAACAACTAAACTTAGCACTCGAATTGTCTTCATTCTCAAAATTTGCCATCTGCATCCTTCAGCTCCTGGAATATTTGATGTGATGCAATGTGGCAAAACACATGTCTTGACAATTGGATTTCTCCAATGTTCATGGTCGATATTTGAGGAAGTTTGTTTTACATGTAGCTTCCAAAATTCCCTCAAATCTCTGATGTCGAATCCTTTGTAAGAAATTTTCATTCCCCTGATACTCTGGAACTCCTTCATAACCTGTGAGAAATGACCTGCTCTGTCCTTGGCCTCAAAAAATGCTTTTCCAGCTTTCAATAGCTAACTCGTTTAATATTTCGCTGGTTAGCTGGTGAAAGCGCTGCCTTTCACTAGCGAACGGGTCATAAAATATCACTTTGCGCTGATGAAATCTCTGACTGCACCCAAAACGAGTTTTCACCTTCAAACTTTTGATTCCATCAAAACTCAGTGTGTCTCTGATTTCTCACCTTGCATATTAACAATGACTTGAGCAAGTACCTTCAAATTTGGATGGGATTTTTGCCTTAGTTTTTGTTTCAATCTTCTTATCTGCCTTTTAAGGTGTTTGGCAAGCCACCATAGGCTATTGTACTCTTTGGTGAGTTTCTGCTTTCTTTTCTTCTCTTTAACACTTTCCCAAGCCAGTCTCTCAAAAGAAACATTGGTTTTGGAAAAGTTATCAGACAACTTCTTATACCTTTCTTTGATTACCCGTTCCAAAACCTCTTGCTGAGCGATGACCTCTTTCAGATGCTTGATTTTCTGAGATTTCTTTGACTTGGAACTTCTTGATGTTTCTCCTTCCTCTGTATGAGTGAAAGTCTCATAGTTTTGTGCAAACTCAGTTGACTTCTCCGGACTCTTAGTGACAGGGCATTGATCTTGTTGCTCTGATTCTGAGTCTGTATAGGGAAAGTTTAATATATTGGTTCTCTTCTCTATAGGTTG
>SNQJ01S0010821.1:26720-41682 GCA_010110895.2 Picea sitchensis | reverse complement strand
CCATCTCTTTTCTGAGTAGAGCACCATTTCGTCTCCTCGCCATTCTGAAGCTTAAAAACCCCAACGATATTGTATATCAACTACTGCAACTGTTGTTCAAACCGAAGTTTTGCGATGTTGAAAGCACTCGGGAGTCGTCTCCGTTTTCTAACATTTGAAACTTTAACAAACCTTCGTGAACAATGTGTGATATGGAAACAATGATCTGATTTGATGTTGTCAGACCAGTAGTACAACCTCTGTACCTAATTTTCTGAATTCGAAATTACCATTCTCGAGGCCATGAGTGTGCAGCATGCATCACTGAACCAGATCCGCATTGTAATCCTATTTTGATGTGCATAACTGAGTCTCCATCATTTCCCACTTTCATCAGCGCATGATTTGGATTTGCATGACGTGGGATGATCATATCATCATTAGCTTTTAGAAACGTGGATAACACACACGTGATTCCCGCTTTCTCCAGCCAACGGCCCGTGGAACACGCCCCCTAGCTGTTGATACTTACCGCTTTCACCAGCGCATGATCCTGTGAAAAAACCCTTTTAGCTGTTGAAAGTCTTTACTTTCATCAGCGCACGATCCCGTAAGAACTTCTCCGTAGCTGTGGAAAATCTTCACTTTCACCAGCGCTCGACCCACGACAATGCTTCTTTGGATGTTTTGAAAACCAACACTTTCACCAGTGCACGGGCCTATGAAAGATGCTCCTTAGCTGTTGAAAATATTCACTTTCACCAGTGCTCGACCCGCGACAATGCTTCTTTGGATGTTTTGAAAACCAACACTTTCACCAGCGCACGGGCCTATGAAATATGCTCCTTAGTTGTTGAAAGTCGCCACTTTCACCAGCTAACACCCATATTTTAAGCACACGTTAGCTGTTGAAAGCAATTTATGAAAATTTTGAAAAGAGGACTTTTGTGGGTCATCTTATTTCTAAAACAAAATCAAAACCTAAGACTTGCAGCTAGAAAAACTTAAAAAATCATTTGAGAAAACTACCAATAGCCATGCTATCCACCGCAAAATGTGACCAAAGGGAGGGGTTCATTTTGGGAGCTAACAAAAAGAAATGGCACGAAGCGTACTATCCATTTGTGATAGCCTTACCGGCAAGTATACTAACCTTCATGTCTTTATTCCTCGATCAAATGCAGGTTCCATGACCATGACTAACCTGTCACTGGATCCTCTCACATGGATCATAGACCAAGGGCACCTCTCAACTAGATGTCCACCATCACCAACACATGCCTTTACCAATCATGTATCGAAGTCACCAACATACTATCACAAGATATGTGCCTATACCATACCATGTACCAACCTATACCATGATTCAAACATGCACATCAACACCTGTACCACACCATGTGCCAACCATGCACATCAACGCCACCTGTACCATACCATGTTATAACCATGCACATCAAACGTATTCATCAACCTATGCCACGATCTATACCATAACAATTTTATACCTTAACAATGTGTCAATATCAATGGTATACCTCTAACATGACAACCAATTGTCCAACAATCTCGTCCACATCTCTAGGGATTCCAAACTTGTGAAGGGGTTGAAATCAATCTCTAAGATCACTCTGTAATATTTAACATCAATGAAAACCACTCTCCAAGGGTTGACATCAATGAAAACCAACTGTCCAACAATATCCCCCTTTGGCATTGATGGCAACACCAATATTGATGGAAAAACTTAGACATGGAAACACCATGCTCATGCTCCCCCTGTGACCATCATTCATCATCAATTTTTCTATCTCTCCCCCTTTGACATCAATGGAAAAGGGTATCTTCCTTGGGATGCTCCCCCTATCTTCATACCTCTATTCTTCTCTCCCCCTTTGACATCTCGGGAAAAAGGGTAACTCTCTCTCTGGGGTTGTTCCCCCTTTCTGAGCTTTCCTTGGGGGTGCTCTCCCTATGTTCACTCTTATGATCTCTTCTTTGACTATTTCTCTCCTCTTGAATTCCTTGCAAGATGTCATGTAGATCAATTGTAGGTCTTCCTATACCTGCTTCCTTTTGATTTTTTTGTCCATTGGTGCTTCCTTTTGTAAATCACTAACATATATAAAAACATTCAAATTTTAAGCATTCAAATATTTCATTATAAAAACATCCAATTGTCTCTAAGTTAGTCTCTGAACCAATATGCCCTGAACTCATTCTCTCATCCATTTACATATATCTATCCAATCTTGTCAAGTGTCTTACAAATCCATCTTTATCCATGTGACCCATACTAATCATGACTCTGATACACAAATGTCCACAATGATGACCCCTATGTAACTTCACTATTATGAAGACTTCTCTAAATCTGTTGCAACTGATGATCACATACTTGCATCTCAAACTTAAACAACTATGCTCATTGGTATACTAAACTATAAATCAAACTCTACACATATGCAATGAATATATTCCCGCCTGAATATGTCCTATATGAATATTTGCATCAAAAAGTGTACCAATGATATTCCTTGTGTCTGTCAGCCAATATTCTAGATACCTACATGGATATGTGTTCTGAAACGTGTTCCTTAACAAACCAATCTATCATAGGACATCCTATACCTCTTCCATCGAACCATTCTGAATCAAACATCTATAATAACACTCTGAAACACTTCATGTTGTCTGAAGGATGGATCTATGAACTGTAAAAAATACTTCATAGACTCCCCCTGTTCAATATTCATATTACCTGGGATTATCCAATCCAGATGGCTCAGAACAATGGAGGAATCCTCCCTAATGTGGAGTAGTCTTCTTCTTCAACTATGGATTCATCATCTTCCTGAATTCTGACACTTTCTTTCTGGATTCTAACATCTTCCCTTATGCATATGGATTCATCATGATCTCATACTACTATGTATCCTGAGAGTGATATTTCTAGGACTTGGTCTTCCTTTACCTGCTCTGCATTATGATCTTGCACTGTTGCGGATTATGACAGTATGATCCTTGACACTTGTTCTTCTTTCACTTTCTTTTCTAGTCTTTCTCGTACTATTCCAAATATTGAGATCTATGGGATCTGTTCTTCATTCATATGCTCTTCTTGTCTTTATTTTCTTTTCCAAACCTTCTTATTCGTATTGTCAGTATTTTCTTTCATGGACAGATCTATCATGCTTTTTCAATTTCAAGCTATGTGACCATGATTGTGGCATTTATAACATTCACTATTGCGAGGAGCCACATAAGCAATACTTGCTTGAATATTTCTTCCATATACTCTACAGTCTACAAATTTATGTCCAAATTTAGAACAATAAAAAAAACAACCATAAAAGACACTTTGATACCTAGGTGTAGATGATCCTCTCTATGATGTAGTTCTTCTGAATTCATTCCTTGGCTAATCATAGTCATATTTGAATATTCCGTGTTGTCTGAAAGTAGATGGTCTTGTTGAAAAGGTATCCTTCCTCTTGGAATGTTGTTTCCCATGATTCCTTCCTTTAAGTACTTCTACGTAACTCGTAACCTTTTCTTCATTCTTCCTTTCCGGTAACCTGTGAAATTTCTCTTCAACTTTATTTATTGATGATTTGGATGCTTCTTCAATGATTTTACCGAGATTAACAACTTTTGCTCTCAACATGATACATTCTTCTTCAATCTTCTCAACGTCTTCTTATTTCTTAATCATCCGATTCTTCGTGAATTATTTCGTTCTCTTTTTCTCTTCAAGTTGGATCTTCAAGAAGATGATTTCTTCTTAAGGTTTTCTTTCTTGTCAACTAGTTTCTGCTTCATGATTATTTTCCTTTTCAATCTTAGGATTGTCTTCTATTTCATTGAGATTTTCTATCTCATCACTTCCAATATTAAAGTAAGGGAGTTCAATTTCAATATGTCCTACTTCTTCACAATTAAAGAAAAAATACTCACCTTTGTTGAGTTATTCATAATCTGAGTTGTTGCCTGCTTCATTTTCTTTTGTTTCTTTCCTTGCACAAAGATCTTGTAGGCTTTCCCAAAGCTCTTTGGATGATGCATATTGTCCCACTTTGGTTTTTATAGAATCAAGTAATCCTTCCATGATAAAATCCATTGCTATGTTGTTGTTCCTTTTCAATTACTTCTTGGTTGCAGTATTCAAAGGCTTCTTTGTAGTTGTGTACCTTATCACAACTGATCACCAAATATCACATGCTTGTGTTTGCAAAAATGATTTCATTTTTTTTCTCCATATTTCATATTTCATACCATTTTGACCATTGAACCGTGGTACTTCCATATTATACATATCAGTTGTTTTCACGATATCCTTCCAATGGTTAGAATGCTTCCTAAAGGACCGAGTCTGATACCAATTGTTGGAATACTGATATGGGGGGGTGAATCAGTATGAGCATTTTTATCACTTTTAACCAGAATATAAAATCTTAAATAATTAGAGCATATGAACATTAACTTGATCAGTTACCATTCAAAAATTTACATTTATGTTTAGTATATCAATAGTGCATGGTAAATTAATCATAGATACACAATACACCAAGATTTATGTGGAAACCCAATGCAAGAGAAAACCACATAATTCTTTTCTTATATGTAACAAGAAATACATTCATAGGAAGCACCAACTTCCTAATTTTCCAGCTCCAACTGGAAGGAGGCTCCAACCCCCTAATTCTTAGGCTCCAACCTGAAGGAAGCTCCAACTCCCTGATTTACTAGCTACTACTGGAAGGAGGCTGCAACCCCCTTTCCTTGCCCCATCTAACCACCCTGAAATATAATTGTAGACCAATCTGTCACTACCACATCAACCTATCACTATCCTTAATATCTCTACTCCTGCTACTTATATCTCCGTTGTTGCTACTGATATAAATATCTCACCAATATTGCAACCACACACACCTCATACCAAGATCCACAAGATAATTCTCCAAATCAATCGCTTATGAATCACCGAGACATACCTATTCCTGATTTCTTCAGAATACTCACCCTAACACACAAAAGAAGACATACCTTCAACCCTGTAGATGACTTGAGTTTTAGATCCCTGATATTCACAAATTTTCCTCACAGGTCTGTGGATGTCCGTACTTTTCTTCCTAAAACCCACGGATATACTCAAGGAATCCTTGTATGGAACCCCTTCTCTGTACTCTTGGCTCATACAAACTCCTTACTTCACTTTACATCTCTGTGTTCGACTCACTGCCTCAGATCTTTGACTTGTATTCTCAAAACACATAAGTGATTTGGAATGGACTCTTCTCTGTGTTATAAAGAGAAATTTCTTAATGACATGCAACTGCCATGAAACTCACATGCATTAATTAATTATCCCTACAATAATTAATTATCTTTTGTTTTACTTCCACTTTACTTCGACATGCAACTTTGTTTAAGAGTTGACATCAATGAAAACAAATCTTCCAACATCTAAACTTGGACTCTTCTTTTTCAATAATGACATGCAATAATTAATTATCCATGCAATAATTAATTATCCCTGCCATAATTAATTATCCCTGCGATAATTAAGTATCCTTGCAATAATTAATTGATTTTTTTCGATAATTAATTAATCCTTGCAATAATTAATCTTTCAACAATTAATTAATCTTTTTGCAACCACTTTTATTGGTCAAGCTTCTTGATGACCTTCTATAGGCTTCTAGAATTGTGTTGAGGGTCCTCCAACTTCACAGAGCCATATATCCTCAACCGTGAGGAACTACATGGCGTACCATATATCACGGGAAATGGCATGGCATGTAATATCCAAGTATGATAGCCTTACCTGTAAGTATACTGACCTTCTTTTATTTATTCCTCAGTCAACTACAGGTTCCATGACCATGACCAACCTATCACTAGATTCTCTCACATGGATCATATACCAAGGGCACCTCTCAACTAGATCTCCACCATCACCAACACATGCCTCTACCAAGCATGTACTGAAGTCACCAACATACCATCATAAGATATGTGCTTGTACCATACCATAAACATCAACAACACATGTACCATACCATGTGCCAACCATGCACATCAATAACACCTATATCATACCATGTGCCAACCATGCACATCAACCATGTTCATCAAACTATACCACGATCTGTACCATAACAAGTGTATACCTTAAAAATGTGTCAATATCAATGGTAGACCTCTAACATGACAACCAACTGCAAACAATCTCATCCACATCTCTAGGTATTCCATACTTTTCCAAGGGTTGACATCAATCTCTAATATCATTCTCCAAGGGTTGACATCAATCTCTAATATCACTCTCCAATGGTTGACATCAATGAAAACCACTCTCCAATGGTTGAAATCAATGACAACCAACTGTCCAACAACATGTATTACATCTAGTCTAGAATATGTTACATAGAGTATGCTGCCAATCATCGATATGTATTGTCTTTGATATGCATCTTAAGAATCATCATCCATAACTTACAATTGGTCTGCATAGGAGTACTGATTGGTTTGCAATCTGTCATTCCAAACTTTTTCAACATTTCTTTGATATACTTGGTTTGAGAGATAAATATACCTTTGTTTCTCTAACAAATTTGGAGACCCAAAAATAAAGACAACTCTCCAAGAAAAGACATATCAAACTCGTTTTGCATGTCTTTTGAAAACTTCTAACTCATCCTTTCATCGTCACTTTCGAAGATAATGTCATCTACATAGACTTCAATGATCAATATATTGTCTCGATCCACCTTTATGTAGAGATTAATATCCACATTTTCTTTCCTGAACCCAGGTTGATGTAAGTATCTGTCTAATATAGAATACCATGATCTGGTGGCTTGTTTGAGACCATATAAATCCTTCTTCAACCTACAAACATAATTTTCCTTCTCTGAAAACTGAAATCCTTCTGGTTGCTTAATGCAAAATTCTTCCTCTATATCTTAGTTTAGGAATGTCAATTTCATGTTCATCTGATACACTTTAATATTCATGGAGCATGCATAAGATAGGATCAATATGATTGCTCCCATTCTAGAATTTGGGGAAAATGTCTCTTCAAAATATATACCTTGAACCTGAGCATATCCTTTACATACCATTCTTGCTTTGTTCTTGGTAACCTATCCATCCTCATTCAACTTGTTTCTGAAGACCCATTTTGTAGCAATGACGTTCTTTTTCTTCGGTCTTGGAACCAACTCCCATGTGTCATTCTTCTCTATTTGATATAACTCTTTATCCATGGATTTTATCCAGTGTTCATCCTTGCTGGATTCTTCAAAACTACTTGACTCAATAGTAGATAGTAGTGCTAAATGTTGTTGTTCTGGTGAACATATTTTTCTTCTGGTTTCAACTCTTGCATCTTTATTTCCAATGATTTGTTCTAATGGATGATTTTTTTGCACTCGTCTGTTGGGTGTCTTTGTAAGTACTTGAAGATCCTACTGTTCTTTCTCTGCTTTTGGTTGCTCTTCTTCTTCATTTGATTCTTCCTCTACTTCTTCTTCTTTAAAATCTTCTTCTTGATCCCGTTCCACTAAATATTTTCTACTTTATTTTATCTTTTGTCCATATGTCTCATCAATCATCACATTGATGCTTTCTACTATTATTTTGAGTCTTATATTGAAGCATTTGTATGCTTTCCTTTCTCTTGAGTACCTAACCAGTATTCCTTTATCAACTAGATAATTAAATTTTATAATTATCCCATCTTTTCTTTTGATGTAGCACTTGCTTATGAATACTTTGAAGTGCTTCACATTTGTTGGTATTCCTTTCCATAGATTGTATGAAGTCTTATCACTGTTATTTCTGAGCATCCCTCTGTTATGGATGTGAATTGTTGTATGTACTGCTTGTACCCAAAAAACATCTGTTAACTTGTAATCCATTAAAATGGTTTTGGCCATTTCCTGTACTATTTTTTTATTCCTTTCAACAAATCCATTTTGCTCAGGTGTCCTAGCTACTAAGAATTTCCTTTTTATCCCATGCTCACTACAAAATTCCATGAATTCCTTTGATCTAAATTCTCCTCCATTGTCTAATCTCAAACACTTGGTTTTCAGTGTTGTCTCTGTTTCAACCATCTCTTTGTATGTATTGAAGTTTTTGAAATCCTATGACTTCATATTTAGAAAGAAAAATGCAGTCATTATTGTGTATTCATCAATCAATAACATGAAATACTATTCACCTTTCAATCCTTTCATTCTTGTTGGTCCAACTAGATCATTATGTACAATCTCCAGTGGTTTTGTTGTGGAATAATCCTTTGACTTGAACTTTGTCTTGTTTTTTTTTCCCTGTAGACAATGCTTGCATAGAATGTTTGTTGGCTTCGAGATCTCGGGAATTTATCTTAATGCTTCCTTTTTGTTGACTTTGACAAGATTATCAAAATTTATGTGACCCMTTCTTCTGTGCCAGAGCCAACTTTCATCTTCCTTTCCTAAGCAACATCTTTCCTTTCCAATTTAATTTAGAACATATATGTTTCTTGGAGTTCTTAYAGATGTAGCCACCAACTTGCMTGATTCTTATTTCCTTATCTCACACTTATTTGAGTTAAACACAAGTCTTTGTCCCCGATCATACATTTGACTTACAATTAGTAGATTGTGTTTCATGTCTTTGACCAATAAAACATTTTGTTCCATGGCATCCTTACTTTCGAGCTTGACTGCACCTTTTCAATAATTATGGTTGAGTTGTCATTCCCAAATGAAATTGATCCATATCTTTGCTTCTTAAATGTCAGAAACCTATCATATGCTTAGAGCATCCACTGCCAATGTACCATCCATGTTTCTCGTGTTGATATTACATAGCAAGGTTGCATTCTTTAGTGTCGAATTGATCATGCTTTTTTATTCATATCCTTTGTGGTTCCTGTTTATGACTGTTGATATTCTTCTTTGGTTCCCTTGGAGGAATAGCGAGTCTGAAATCTTTAGCCATATGTCCAAAATTGTTTCACTTGTAGCATTCTACCTCATCACTCAATAATCCAAATATATTGTAGCTTCTATTTTGTGCTTCATGAGATATTCTAGGATAATTGTTTTTTGTATAGCCTTCATCGTTGCTTATATTCTTGGTATTGGATCTACAATTTATAGCTTTGTGCCCAAAATTATTACATGAATACCATGAACCAAGAAAAATAGTTTGATACCTGGGAGTGGAATATCTTTTGAATGGTGATGCTCTTATGGATCCTTCTTCTTCTTGAGGTCTTTCTATAGCTTACTACTACTAATAATGACTTATAAATATTCTCCTTGAGTATTCTTGTCTTCTTCTTTATTAGAGGGACCTCTGGCAGATTCTTCATAGCTTCTTGGTTCCACTTCTTGCTCTATCATTTTGGATCTTGAACCTTTCTCTGTCTGTGTCTGATTGTATCCTAATCCAGATCTGTAATAGTAAGGTCTTTGACTATTAATGCTATTATCCAATATCCTGGTGTTGTTTTGTTGCATGTCTTTCCTCTGAAGATATTTTCTTAGAGTGACTATCTCTACTTCTAACCCTTCAACGATCTTGTCATTTTCATCTAACTTCAATCTGAGTGCTTCTTCAATATTCTTGTCTTATTATACCTGTACTTTTAGCTTTGTGATCATCTTCTCGATTTCTTTGGAGTTCTAATATTCTTCTTCCTTTTTCAGTTCTAACTAGAGTGACCTGTTCTTCCTCTTTTCCCTCTTTATAACTTCTATGGTACTCATTAATTATTCTCTGTAGTCAACTTTTGATTTGTATTCTTATTTGGAGCCTTCTATTGCCATACACAATACTCTCTTTGTATTATTTTGGTTGTCTTCATCTTCATCTGATGAGAACCTGTCTTCCTTGGTGCAGAGACTTTTCTTGATTTATTTTTTTTGTTTCTTCTACCCTTTTGGATTTGCTTTTTATTTTTAGAGTCATCTTCTTCATTACATTTCTTATTCTTATAGGGACATTTATTAGCAAAATGACCAACACCACCACAATTAAACATTTCAATGGAAGCATACCTTTGTATTTGTTGGTTCCTCTTTTCATCCTTTTGAAGAAGTTAGCCACTTATTCATTGTATTCTGAAGCATCATTACTGCTACAATCTGACCTTTCCTTTTGCTTGTTCTTTTTCTTTGTCTTATTAGATGCCTTGAATGTTGCTTCCTTTTTGACTGGATTGTCTTGCTCTGTCCTCATCTCATAATATGTGAGTATTCCATGTAACTCGTCCATGGTCGTTCTAGCTAGGTCCGCTCTTTCTTCTAAAGATGAAATATTTGGATCAAATCTCATTGGTGAAGATCTTAACACCTTTTTGAAAACAACTTGTTATTTCATCTCATCTCCCAAACCTTTAATTGCGTTCACCATTTCATCGACTCATAGAAAGTAAGATCCAATTTTTTCATCTTCCTTCATCTTCAATTGTTCGAACTTGGATGTGAAGGTTTGAAGTTTAGCTTCCTTGAATTTGTAATATCCTTCGTAGATGTTTTCAATTTGTCCCAAATTTATTTTTTTTATTCACAGAGTGAAACATTGGTGTATATTGATTTAGTTAAACCATTCAAGATAACATTTTTAGCTCTAGCATCATTACCTTCAAGTTTATTTCCATCCTTATCTATTGGGGGAGTGGCTGGTGCATTGTACCCATCTACTACTACTCGCCACACGTCAAATCATTGTACCTACACATATGTTTTCATTCGTCTACTCCAAAAGAATAGTTTTGACCATCAGTCTATGGTAACCCAATCTTAGTGTAATCCATGATCTCCTTCCAGTGGTTAGACTGCTTCTTGAAGGACCTGCTATGATACCAATTGTTGGATTATTGAGAGGGGGGTGAATCGGTAATGATAAATTTTAATACTTTTAACCACAGTATATTCTTCAATCGTTTATCATTATCATTCAATATATAATAAACAATATAATCATAAACAACATCACATCACAATAGATACACAATACACCATAATTTATGTGGAAACCCAAATGGGAGAAAACCACATAATGATTTACTTATATATCAAAAGAATACATTCATTGGAAGAACCAACTTCCTGATTTTCCAGTTACAATTGGAAGTAGGCTCCAACCCCCTATTCTCAGGCTCCAACTTGAATGAATCTACAACACCTTGGATTCTCTGGCTCCAACCAGAAGGAGGCTACAACCCTATGATTTTTCTGGCTCCAACCAGAAGGTGGCTAGAACCACCTATCCTTTCCCCATCCTACCACCTTGAAATATAAGTGTAGACCAAATGTTACTACCACAAACTCTCTCAATGTCACTTCCACTATCTCTGTCACTGTGTCTATATCACTATGTCTGTGTCACTGTCACTCTGTCTCTGCCACTACCACTGTCTCTTTCACTATCTCATCAACCTGTATCTTCTCATCAATAAAATAAATCTGAACCTATGAGATATTGACCTGTAGAATTCCTTCAGAACTTTAGGGACCTGGTACCAACATCTACTCAAACCTTCATTAGATTTTCACAGATACACAACTTTCTCTTTTGTAGCCCATAGATATCCGAGATTTCCTCCACTACAACTCACATACATCCACACCTTGCTGGAATACAACCCATGGATACCTCGGAAACTAGGTTTTTTTGCAACCTCGAGACTTCCTCAAAAATATGTCGTCACAACCTTAGAAAAATATCACTAGATCACAAGAAAGATAATCAATGAATAAGTGTGTGCGTGTACTTGTGAATAAATCCTTGAGGTATATTTATACTTGTGTTAGGTAACTCCTTTCCTTAATTTAGGGCTTTTATAGTTTTCTTGTTACAACAAATTTACCCTTTCATTAAATACTTGTAACCAACTAAGGGCTTCTTGACCACTTCTTTGTGGCTTACAACTTCACAAAGTCATATCTCCCTAACCGTGAGGAACTACGTGGCATTCCACATATCATCATAAGCAAAATGAAAAATATTATCCATCTATGAGGGTATTTCCTGCATTTACTATGTCCTTCATGTCCATGTTCCTATTTCAACTCCAGGTACCAGAACCACACCGTCGAGGCTTCTTCAAGGGTTGAAATCAAGGACAACCAAACTATCAATAATTATTTAACTTTAGTAACTAAAAGTAGTTCAAATGCTTGGGGAAATACCTTTTAGATAATAAAAGGAAGATTATAAGGACAAAGAAGACATGAGGAATTAGAGAGAAACACTTATGATAAGGCTTGCTCCTATTTCATATTGATATTTTTGAATTTTATCTTCTCATTTTCTATGTTCCTTAAATGGATAAATCCTCTTGTTGACTAGTATCTCTATAAAGGTGGAAAATAATACAGGACTAGGAAGCATTGATGTTTTCCATGCTTCAAAAGGTCATTCATTTCTCTTGGCAGTCTGTGTAGTTTATTAGAATTTTTGAATTAATTTTCAGTTCTCATTAAGATTATTTTGCAGATTCAAGACTTGGTGGGCTTGTGACTTGGTTGATCTAGTGTGTTCAATCTTGGTCATTTTATTTTAGACACTAGTTTTGTTTGTATGATGTTCAATTTCATATTAGAATTCTAGGTCTTATCTTGGTCCTCACCCTTGCAGGGGTTTGAAAAGAGGTATTCTGGCTGTAAATGAAAAAAGATATTATTAATTTGAAAAAAAAAAATCTCAATTGAGACTTGTATATTTATGATTTTCAAATTGTATTTATTTCTTTATTTCATTCTTTTTTATTCTGTAATCATTTATATAAAGAATTTTACATTTTTTTTAGCAACACACAACTTGATAATAACATCAGGTCCAAGACCATATTTCGTGAGGGTTGAATGATATTTTTTCATAGGCTATAAATCCAGGGTAACATTCTCACCTATCTTACCTTATCCTAGTGAGATTCCAAAATGCGTGTGTGAGGAATTTCCATTCCTCGCGTCAACATAGAGGTACTATAACTTCTTGTACCCATACTAATTTGAATGGTGTGTGGCCGTTTGATCTATTGTAAGCAAACCTATAAGACCATAGTACTGCTAGAACCTTATCATCCCATTCATATTGGTTGACTCCACAAATTTTAGTCAATCCTTCATGAATTTTTTTATTGAAGGACTCTATCACCCCATTTGCTTGTGGATGATAAGAGGATGTTTTTCTATGATCAATCATAAAATTTTGCAATAGTAATTTGATTGTTCCATTAATAAAATGTGTTCCCATATCACTGATGATAGTTAAAGGGCATCCAAATCTTGTGACAATATTTTCATAGATGAACTTGGCTGCAAGTTCATTTGTACATGACTCAACTGACTCTGCCTTATCCCACTTTGTCAAATATTTGACTATTGTGATTATATATTTGGCTCTTGTTTGTCTATCTATTTGAGGGAATGGGCTTACAAGTCGATTTCCTAGATCTCAAATGGTAGATGAGGGTTTACTGAGTGTGGTGTCATATCATTTTTCTGTAACGGTCAACCCATCTGTTGGAAAATATCACATTTTTAAACTTTTGATTGACAGAATTTGTGTAAATTCGACCACCAAAGGCCATCCTAAAGAATATTTCGTGTTATCATGTCTACTTGATAATGGCCACCTGCGATATCAACATGTATTTAATCCATTATTCCTTTTCATTCATGCTCAAGAGAACATATTCTTATTAAATTGTCAAGTCCCAATTTGTATAAAAACCCATTCATTAGTGTGAACGTGGCAACCTTCATTTCCAGTACATTTTTCTTTCTTTCTAGAAGTTCTTTAGGTGTCTTCCCCTACTATAAAAATTAGACTACGTTTTTTAACTCCATAGGGGTGGCCACAACTTGAAACAAATGAGAATCTGGTAACTCGTCATCAATCCTTGTCGAGTCTTCACCTGTTTCAAGTTAGGATAGGTGGTCAGGTCCAACATTATTTTCCCTGATCAAACAATATGTCAAATTTAAATAATTGGAATAATAATATCCATCAACATACTCTTCCTTGATGCACCAAAATGTTTACTAAATATTTTAGAGCCTAGTGGTTAGTATAGAATGTAAATGGATTTTCCAATATATAGGGACGAAACTTCTGGAGATAAAATATCATCGCCAATCCTTCTCTCTCCATGGTCAGATAATTACACTCTCTAGTATTCATCTTCCAACTAGCATATGCATTCAGATGGTCGATCATGTCATCCTTTGGTTGTGCCATTACTGCTCAAGTTTCCATGTTCAACACATCGACATTAAAATGAAACTTGTAACCAGTTGGGTAACCTCAATATGGGTGTTTCTATGAATTTTATTTTTAACGCTTCAAAAGATTCATTGCACTCCTAACTCCATATAAATTCAACATATTTTATAAGTAGGTTGTCAATGGGAAAATTGATCTTGGAATAACGCATTATGAATTTTCATTAGTATTGTTGACGCTTGAATCTGTCAAGACCGAAACAACAACCTCACGAGGATATAAATCCCCCTGCGTTTTTTTAGCGGTGCTACTCCTCTTTGTTTTAAGATTTTCTTGGAACTCTAAATTTTTAGAATATAGGACTTTGTAGAATTCCATCATGATAATCAAAGAAATATAAATATTGCAAAAAAAAAATGACAAGAAAGAAAATGTTATGTTTTCTTTTTAAATAAAGTTCATGAGAAATGACCAAGAACTGCACACCTCATACACTTGAAAATGATAGACAAAATTTCCTCACATCCATCATAGTTAAACTAAAGATTTCTGATGACATAAATAAAAGAAGATGGTCTGCATGCATAAAAGAAATTTAATAGAGTAAAACAAGGGGAGATAAAATAAAGATAAAATACATTAAAAACATTAGGTTTGATGGGAGGTGAAGCCCGAGCTCGGGATCCTGGAACCCTAGTCGCGCGCACAGGCAGCCTCGGCCCTTTCGGCGGCCAGGCTTAGCTTGGCC
>SNQJ01S0010821.1:0-20754 GCA_010110895.2 Picea sitchensis | reverse complement strand
GTGTTGCAGCAGCTGAAACTAAGGGATGTTATATATGTTGAATCACAGTGCTGTAACAGTTGTTGAATCACAGTCTGTTACACATGCTGAAACACAGTTTGTAACATACGCTGAAACACAGTTTTGTTAAAAATGTTGAAACACAGCGTTGGAACAGATGCTGAAATTTAGTGTTGGAAATTTTGTTGAAACAACGATGGATCTTATGCTGAAACAGTGATGCATCACACTTTGTAACTGAAATTGTGGCTCTGCCACCCCTCTAATAAAAACTATAACCGTTTTCGTTAAAAAAAATAAAATAAAGATAATGGTAGATCAATCTCAAATACTTTATACTCAAGAATCAGAGTTACAAAGTACAGTCAAAACTGATCCTGAAATAGTTCTCTTGGGATTTCAAAAATATATAGTGTGTTACAAAGCTTTGAAATTTAAATCTGTTTGTCCTTAGGACTGGGATTAGGGATCCCATGGAACATAAAGAAAATATGAATAGGAAGTAAGTTGTAGAAGGATAATGGTGGGCGATGCAGAGTAGCAAGACCTGGAAAGAATACAGGGAGAAGTTATTAGATTTCGGTTAAACCTTTCTAGTTAAAGAAGTAGAGTAAGTGGATGAAACAACTGATAAAGAAAGAAAAATGTGATCAACGTGAACTTACTATGATGGCCTCTCATATATTCACTTGCTTGTTTCTATCCTTTTATTGTCTTCATTGACAGTTACTAGAACTGTCTCAACTATTTCTTTCCCTTCTTTGGCTAATTTGTCGATTTCCTTTCTGAACCAATCTTCAATATAACTTTTCATTGGTGCAACGATTATTTCATGTTGGATTTTAATGTTAAATAACTCACCTTCCAAGTCTCTTAAGTCAAGATAAATACCATGTATTGCTTCCTCAATATCTCGATTTTTCATGGAATAATCAACACTCCAATTCTCTATTTCATCTTCATTATATTCGAGTATGCCATAAAATTATTCAACTGATAACCCTTTAAATACCTCAACTTGTTCGTCAAATTGTTGCTTTGTTAGAAACATTGAGTTGAGAATTAATTTAGGGTCTTGTACTTAGTTAGTACCTTATGCTAGGTCTATCTCCATGAGTCTCTTGAACAATTCTTCTCTTTTGAAGGTAAGTGTTGGCTCTGGGAGATTCAACATATTGCAAAAAACATGCAGTGAAAGGGAAATGGGGGAATGATCTTGGAATTGTATAATTCTCTGGCTCGGCATGTACTTCTCAATTCACCATGCAACAAGTTCTTTTTCATTGAATACCTAAGGAACACACCTTGCGCGAGCAATTCTGGATGTCTAGATCACATATTTTTGTGTAGGAGGAGATGAGTAATATGAATATTCTTTGGACCATTGAAAGTTCTGGTCTTCATGACCAAAAATATTATTCAAAGTATCTCCACAAAATTTCTATCTAGATGTTGCTTCCATTTATTTTGACGGGAGTATTCTTCAGTTGAATAATAACTTGAAATAAATCCTTTCAAAGAGATGAAAATAATATAATCCTTTGACAAATGGAAAGTTAATTCAATTTAATGAATAATCTCCTCAATTCTTTTGCCATTAATGACAATATTTTCGAAGCCTGCAGAATTAGTTGTTAGCATTAAACAATATTCAATGCATATTGGGAAAAAGCGCGAGAATGGCAGGGACAGACGAGACTAGTTTTGAATATGAATATTTTCATGAATTTGCCAACCTGTGGCTATGGATAATAAAAAATAATTCAAGTGTAGAAAAATGGTCGGTCGGACTTGCATGCAGGAGAAATAAAATGATTTTAGGGACTCGAGACCCACAACAGGTCTGATGGTTGAAATGAGGATCATGAAATTTTGGGTGAAAAGTGGAGATCACAGAACTTGGAGAATGAAAGTTCGACCCTGCGAACCCGTGATGTTGAAAAAAGGCTAAGTATAATACCACAAGGCGGTCAGACGGACTTGTGTCATAGGAAAAAGGATGGGGATGAAGACCCACGAATCCACCTGCCTGTGAACCCCCTGATTTTTGAAATGCGACTAAGTATGGTAACTAGAAAGGGATAGAAGAAGGGAATAAAGGAAAAGGAAATAAGGGAAAGTATAGAAGAGGGAAAAGAAATGGAAAAAAAAAGAAGTTGGGAAAATAGAAAAGGGAAGGAAAATTTGGAAGCAGGAATTGATCTCAACAACTGGTTGCAACTGTGGGATGATAACCCCCTATGGGTTACTAAGATACCAGAATCTCAAGACCAACTGCATTCTCCATTGGGCTAGGGAGTAAACTTGAAAATGAACTCTTATAATTCTTCTTCTTTCATGGAGTTATATTCAAAATTCAATACAAGGACTGCCTTATTATGCAAAAATGAACAGAAGAAACAAAATATATACATACATGATCTACCTACCCTAACTTACTTGAAACAAAGGGTCACCTTAGGTGTAGGAAGATTTCCAATGGAGCCATTCAAGCATTGATCTGATTTGTGGAATGAACTCCAAAATTCTAATATATGTTGGGACTTGTTCCGATGAGTCAGGAGCACTCTCAATATGTACTGGAGAAAAATTATACCAATTATGGTGAAGATTTGATTGCATTGTCTGGCCAACAATGCTTTGGAACCATAATTCAATAAAATGAATTCGTGGTTGAGGATTTTTCGACATAAGAATGCATTCATCCTTTTCTTTATTTACAACCACTTCCATGGTTCTTGATTCATCAAAAATCTCTTGAAAACATTCTTATTTCTTGTAAAGGTTATCTTGTTCATCATTCTTCTCAAGATTCATTTCTTCCATCAATTCTTCTTTCTGCAAGTTCTCTTGTGATGTTTCATTATCTACTACAAGGATGAAATCTTCTTGTGTATTTGGTGGAGGCTCCTCAATTTCATTTTAAAATTTGCTGCTCGAAATGTCTTCATATGGAGTATATAGGAGACTGGAATTTTCTTCTTGTAATTTATTTTCATCTTCCTTTTCAACAATATGAATTGACTTAGAAATTTCATCCACTCTTTGATTAGATTCTTCTTTAAAATTAGTGACTTCGTTATCTTGCTTCCATATGGGAGAGGATGGGTGGGAAAAAATATTTGAATCATCAACAAAGACATATTAATGCACTCTTGGGATGAACTTTTCTGCAAATGAATCTTCTAACACATCCCAACTAGTAATGGAGTTAGGAATTAATGAACTGTACCATTCAAGAGCATCCTCTCATAGAGTTTGTAGGAATAATCTACATGTAACATTGTTTTCAGTGAGATTGAAATCATAACATGTACCTTAAAAATTAATCAAGTGTTTCTCTACATCTTTTGAAGCATACCCAAAGAATGTAGAAAAAATTTCAATAGGAATATTGGGAATTTGAAAGTCTATTTCTGGTATATTTAAAGGGGTATTATGAAATCGTCTCCTTCTTTGAGTATTTCTCTCTTTTGTTGAGTCTTGCAAAGCCATTGATGGACTTGATTAATTATATAAAGAAGCATTATGACATGAATGAAACCCTTCATTTTGAATTTTTTCAAGGGAGTTTCCAGGGAGTTCATTCTCCCGAAACTTTGGTGCTTCTCGTTTCTTTTTGAAATTACAAAAAAGATAAGCCATGATTTAAATAAGAAACAATTTTCTTTAATATTCATCTCGAAACTTTGAGCCATGAAGATTTTTGGTCCCTCAAATATCTTGAAAATAAATCTGTCCCCAGTATGGTCGCCAAAAATGTTGACGCTTTTAGTCTTAAAACCATCAACCGAAATAAAATTTTAAAATATCAGAGTCGGATGGAGCGAGTCGGAAGCAACGCGGCTAGGGCCTAAACCCTAGCCGCCCCTGACCTGGTTTTGTTTGCAGGGACGCGACTTCGACTGCAGCAACGTCCAGGGAGGATAACAAGGCCAAGGTTCGGCGTAGCAGTGCGTCCCTCACCTTGCATGCATTTTGGATTTGTTTGCAGGGGCGCGTCTTCGTTTGGAGAAGCGAATAGGGGAATTCAGGGCTGCGGATCCCTCTTGCTTGCGGCTGTTTGGCATGCGTTTTGGAGAAGTGGCCTCTGCGTCTTGCTCCGACCCTTGCTTGCTGGAGGTCGCCGCCTACTCCGATGGCCCCAGTCCCGATCGCCGAGATGGAAAAAGACCCTTTGGAAGATTTCAAAACGTTAGTCCGCTCAGTAGGATCTAAATCCAAGCCTCCTCTCTCATCTAAGTTTGTTAAGAAGATGGAGGAGATCCATTCTTTGGAGCTAGATCCAGAGGACCCTTGCAAGCTTGCCCTCCTTCTAGCAGAAAATGCCCTCATCGGAAAGTTTACGGGGCTATGGCCAAGCCCCAAATCAGTGGAGGCATGGATGGATGATCGTTGGAAGATGCTGATTCAGGGAAACGTTACTCTGTACGCAGTAGGCAGGGTTTTTTTTGTCTTCAGTTTCACGAGGAAAGTGGACCGTGATTTAGTTTTCAGATCTGGTCCCTATTTCATGGGGTCGAAAGGGCTGTTCTTAGCCCCCTGGACTCTTGAATTTAACCCCGGAGCTGAGATCACAACAACCCATGTTTGGGTTAGGCTGCCTCACCTTCCATTGCATCTCTGGGGGATAAGCTCTCTGGAGGACATTGGAAATAAGCTTGGGCGTTTCCTGGACAGGGCGGAAGCGAAGGGGGAACAGTTTACCTGCACACGTATTTGTGTTGAGGTTAATCTCGAAAAAGGACTTCCGGACGCCATTAAGATCTCCCTGGGGGAATGGTGCCATATCCAAGAGCTGGACTACGAACAGATTCCTTTTAAGTGCCTCTGGTGCCATGCTTACGGTCATTTCGCAAGAAGCTGTCCCAAAACCTCTGAGGAGCCGGGACCAATCAAAGAAGATGATTTTCAGCCAGTAAATAACCGTCGAAGGCAGCCAAGGCGAAAGGATCCGTTATCCCAGGCCCCAAAGTCCACCCATTCGGCAGAGGCAACTCTAGAAACTAAAAACAACTTTGAGGCACTGAAGGAGGATGAATCCCTGGACCCAGAAGTAGCAACAGTTAAGGAAGATCCCCTGGCAGACGAAAGCCCTCCGGATTTCACCCCCCTAGAAACAACGGAAGCAAAAGAAACTCGGGCTTCAGCTCCGGAACCTTCTGCCTCAGCAGGCCTGGTTGTTTCAGTCTCTGTGGAAACTTCTGAACCGGAAGACAATTCAGTTCCGTCCCCACCCCTTACCCGAGGGCGAAAGACCAATAAAGCGCGCAGAGAAAAGGAGGTGGCCTCCAACATTTCCTTAGGTTCTCAGAAAAAGCTGGACCCCTACATTAAGGGGAAATTTTCATCCCCCTCGGTTTAATGCTTTGCTTCTGTCTTCTACTATGCTCACAATTTGTGAGAATTTACTCATGTATGCAATTTTTGTCATTTTCTCGAATTAGTCCAAGAAGAAAATGGGATTGGTTTCCCAAGACATTCACAAGAAGGTTGGAAGCACTGTTAGAGGTCACCAACTTTCTTCAGATATGTAACTTTCTGATTCAGGCTTGCCAGTAAGCCGATTAATGCAACATAACCGTTCTAGTTAAAAAAAATAAAAAATGTTGATGCTTGAATCCGTCATGACCGAAACGACAACCTCACGGGGATATAAATCCCCTTGCATTTTTATCGAGGTGGTACTCCTCTTTGTTTTAATATTTTCTTGGAACTCTATATTTTAGAATATAGGAATTTACATAATTATGTCGTGATAATCAAAGAAATATAAAGATTGCAAGAAAAAATGACATGAAATAAAATGTTATGTTTTCTTTTTAAAGAAAGTTCCCGAGAAATGAATAGGAACCACACACCTCATACACTTGAAAAAGATAGACAAAATTTCCTCACATCCATCATAGTTAAACTAAATATTTGTGATCACATAAAATAAAAGAAGATGGTCTGCATGCATAAGAGAACTTTAATAGAGTAAAACAAGGGGAGATCAAATAAAGATAATGATAGATCAATCTCAAATACTTTATTCTCAAGACTCAAAGTTACAAAGTACAGTCAAAACTGATCCCAAAATATTTCTATTGGAATATATAGTTTGTTACAAAGCTTTGAAATTTAAATGCGTTTGTCCTTAGGACTGGGATTGGGGCTCCCGTGGAACATACAAAAAATATGAACAAGAATTAAGTTGTAGAAGGAGAATGGTGGGCGATGTAGAGTAGCAAGACATGGAAAGAAGGCAGGGAGAAGTTATCAGATTTTGGTTAAACCTTTTTAGTTAAAGAAGCAAAGTAACTAGATAAAAACACTAATAAATAAAGAAAAAATGTGATCAGCGTGAACTTACTACAATGGTCTCTCATTTATTCACTTTCTTGCTGCTATCCTTTTATTGTCTTCATTGATGGTTACAGGAACCATCTCAATTGTTTCTTTCCCTTCTTTGGTTAATTTGTCGATTGCCTTTCTGAACCAATCTTCAATATAACTTTTCATTGGTGTGACATTTATTTCATTTCATACTTTAATGTTAAATAAATCACCTTCCAATTCTCTTAAGTTAAGAGAAATACCATGTATTTCTTCCTCAATATATTGTTTTTTCACAGAATAATCAACTAGCCAATTGTCTATTTAATATTCGTTATATTCAAGTATGCCATAAAAGTTTTCAACTGATCATCCTTTAGATATCTTAACTTGTTCATCAAATTGTTTCTTTGTTAGAAACAATGAGTTGAGAATTAATTTAGGGTATTTTACATCATTAGTACCTCCTACTAGGTCTATCTCTATGAGTCTCTTGAACATTTATTCTCTTTTGAAGGTAAGTGTTGGCTCTGGGACATTCAACATCTCATGAAAAACTTGCGATGAAATGGAAATGGGGGAACGATCTTGGAGTTGTATTATTCTCTGGCTCGACACATACTTCTCAATGCACCATGAAACAAGTTATTTGTAGTCAAATACCTCGGGAACACACCCCACGCGAGCAATTTCATATGTCTAGATTACATATTTTTGTGCAGGAGGAGATGAGTAATATGGACATGCTCTGGACCATTGAAATTTCTGGTCTTCACGACCAAAAATATTCAAAGTATCTCTACAAAATTGTTTTCTAGCTACTGCTACCATTTAGGTTGACAAGAGTATTCTTCAGCTGAATAATAACTTGAAATAAATCCTTTCAGAGAGATGACAATAATATAATCCTTTGGAAAATGGTGAATTAATGCAATTTAATGAATAATCTCCTTGATTCTTTCAACATTAATGACAATCTTTTTGAAGCCTTCATAATTAGTTGTTAGCATTAAACAACATTCAATGCATATTAGGAAAAAGCGCGAGAATGGCGGGGATGGATGAGAGTAATTTTGAATATGAATATTTTCATGAACCCACCAACCTGCGGTTGTGGATGATAAAAAATAATTCAAGTGTAGAACAACAGTCGTTCAGACTTGCATGCATGAGAAATAAAGTGCTTTTAGGGACCCCAAGACCCGCAACAAGGCTGATGGTTGAAATGAGGATCACAAAATTTTGGGTGCAAAGTGGATATTGAGAAATTTGGAGAATGAAAGTTTGACCCCATGAACCCACAATGTTGAAAATGGCTAAGTATAATACATCAAGGTGGTCGGAAATACTTGTGTCATAGGAAAAAGGATGGGGATGAAGACCCGTGAATTCACCTACCCATGAACCCGCCGATTTTTGAAATGTGACTAAGTATGGTAACTATAAAGAGATAGAAGAAGGGAAGAAAGGAAAGGGAAACAAGGGAAAGTATAGAAGAGGGAAAAAAAAAGGGAAAAAAAATAAGTTGGGAAAATAGAAAAGGGAAGGAAAATTTGGAAGTAGGAATTGATCTCAACAAGCATCCAATGTTCCCCAAGATGATTTTAATTTGTTTTTTATTTACCAGAGGTTTCAAGTCAAGGGTGATTTTTTTTTCCATGTCTACTTTTATCCCATCATTGCATACAACATGACCTATCATAATTCTAATAGGTGTGGAAAATATGCACTTTTTAATGTTTAAGGAAATGTGGATTTGTCGACACCTTTCTAGAATCATTCCAAGCCATTAGATATGATATTTGAGAAGACTATAAATAGTCCAATCATCAAAGTATGCATCCATTGTCTTATAGATGTATTCTTAGAATTCTTTCACCACAATTCTTAAAAATATTGTTGGTGCATTTTCAATCCAAAAGGTATAACATTGTATGCAAATGAGCCAGAATATAAAACAAAGGTTGTTTTTTCATGGTATCCCTCAATAATGGGTACTTGGTTATATCCCGAAAACCCATTGGTAAATGAGTAACACTCATGCCCCGCCACTTCATTGATTATGTCATCGACAAATGGTGTTGAGAATGGGTCTTTAACTATCACCTTATTCAATCCTCGAAAGACGACACATATTCTTAATTTATTTGGATCATGCTTCTTTGGATGTACGACCATAGGACTAGACCATTCATATTTTTTGATTGGATAGATGATGCCAGCAACCAACATCCCTTTAATTTCCTTTTGAACAATTATTTTATACTTATGCACCAATTTATAGAGAAATTTATTAATGGGATTAGCCCTTTGTATGAGGTTGATTTTTATCTCCCCCATCTCTTTTATGATTCATTTTTAGATCTTTGTAGTATCGAGCGAATACATCCCGATACTCTATTAATAAGTTGACTATTTTTTATTTTCTTTCCAATAGTCACCTATTCGAGCCATTTTTGGTCTACCATCAGTTGATACGCCGACTTCTTGAATTTTTAGTTCAACATCCATCCATTCGGGGAGATTTGATTCATTGATTCATTGAGTGGAAAGTCTAGTTTTTATGGATTTTATTTATTTTCATCCTTGGATACTCTCATAATGGTATTTACATGTTGGTTTATTTGAGGGTGGTTCCTTTTCCATCTAAATATTTATCTAGGAAAACTTACATTTTCCATGTCTAGTTGATAGGCAATTTGATTTTCTTGTTGGTGGCTCAACACAAAATTGCAAGTCAAAGTCAACCCCATGTCGACTTGCATTTTTTTCTCTTTTTCCAACTTCTTTAGGATTTGGTTTCTCAATGAAATTTCTTAGCTCTTGAACTACTTGAATTAAGTGTGCCTCTTCTAGCCTAAACTCAAAATATTTGATAAAATTTTCTTTAAGTTTGACCCACGAGAATGTTTCACCCCATGATTTCTCTATTTTATACCATTTGTAAGGTATGACATATAACATACTTAGAAACATTTGGGGCCACACTCTTTCATCTCTATAGATGATTCTTTTTCATTCATTATAACACTGATGAATATGGGATATAGGGTCGAAGCTAGGATTAAACTTGGGTATGTCAGTTTCTGCAGAGATTTTTTCCTCTAAATATTTCCACAAAATATGTTGTTGCAGTTGTCCATGTACACAATCTTGGAGTGTGTGTTTCCCACCATTGAATTACTTGGCTAGTGAAAGATTGTACAATATTTTTCACCCTTCCATGCTCTCCAACTATTTTTGATACCTCATCGACATGGGTCGACATAGAGTCTCTTTCCTTGAATCTTATCAGAGCCATTGATCCTGGATTTAAGCCACTAGGTACTAAGGTCAGTGTCTATTTTATCTTTTTTTCATACACAATAGGTACTACTTTAATTGAAAAACATGAGCTAATGGATTAGTATGGCCTCAATTGGCCAACATTCCTGCGCCTTCAACTCATAGTTTTCCATATACCATTTGTACAACTCAGTATCTGAGTTCTAGCCAACCAAAAAAGGTGAACCTCATAAAATTTATCCTAAGGCATTGGGTTCCGTGTTGTTTTTATCCTCCTACATGATTTGGTACAATTTATTGATTTTTGCATCCTCATCCCAAACTTCGACCCACAAATTGCCTTCCTTAAGGTATAGAGGAATTACAATTTTTCGAGCATTTCCCTTGTGATTAATTTTATCTCTCTCCAAATAGATAGTTTCCTTCATTCTCCTACCCCAAGGGCACCTGACCAATGTCGGGTATGCATGGATTCCTTCGACTAGGTTAATTACTTGAAATTAAACCCAAGTCGAGATTCCCATTATGATAGTTTGGACATTCTTCAAGGTCCCAATAGGTTCTACAAAGCTTTGGTTTTCCAATTTCAAGTAATTCATTGTGCACATGAGTGTCAGTCTTCCCAATTTTATCCATGTTTCATGTGGAAGAATATTGAACTGTTAACTAAAGTCAACCACGACTTGATGTACCATGTAGTCATTGATTTCTAGATCAAAATGAGGGTCATAATTTTCATGGGTTTTTTCTTGTGACAACTTCCTTAGATTCTTATATTATCACTAGTCATATTTATATTCTTTCAATATATTTAAGAGTTTCAATAGTCGACCAACCAACCGTTTTTCCTTCAAAAGTTGCAAAAATTCTTCTAAGACAATGTCTTTGATAAATGTTGTGTTATGTCTCCCATGATAGACAAATTTATTGTACTCATTATTCTTTAATTATAGTGCCTCCCACAATATTTTCTCTTCCTTGTAGGGATTATGATATATATATTTCCATTTCTCCTTAGTTGAATCAATGATTATTGATGCATGCAATTATCTTGACCCACTCCAGATCTTGTGACCACGTGCAAGTTATTTGAGTTTAAGAATTCATGGTTTGGAACCATATGATCTAGATGGATATCAATGGCCACCTACCTCTTCCAACTGGCTCAAAACAAGTTTTTGACAATTTTGGCAATTTGCTATTTTTAGCAGTTTTAACTTCCCGGGCCATTTTGAGGGCCTAAATGAAGTTTTTTCGGGATCGAGATTCTCAATGATATATAAAGGAATAATTGATCCCCCAAAATGAATCTCCTCGACGATACCTTTCCAACGTTCTATCATACACCTAAAACGGAGATCGTATGCAAAACTTACGACCCCGGGAAGTTGATGTATTAAGTTACCCAAACGAGGCCCACATGACTTTTAGTGCTTCATCTCCTAGGGTTAGGTTTTTGGGATGTCTAGGGTTTTTGGAATTCATGTTTATTGTAAAAATTCCTTCAGAGCCTCATTGTAATCATTTTCTTGCGAATGAGCGCAGTCATCACATCTCTTCTCAGAGATAAGCCGCCACCATTCCAACAAGCTTGTTTCTGCTACATTTTACAGTTTTAGCTTATTTCCTTATTGAATAGAAAACCAGTTTTACTGTATCTCTGTTATTTTATGTTAAGAAACTATTAATAATATGTATTCATTTCATTATTCTCATAAAATCTGGATCAGTGGTATCAGAGTGTTCTTCTCCTTGTCGTCTTAATGCATGTCCCCAACGAGGTCGGAGTACAAAGAGTTCGGTCTCAAGCTTGTTTCTCTTCTGGACAAAAGATCTCGCACACCTAAGCGACCTCTCATGGAAGGAGAAAATAAAGATGACGGGATGGGATATCCTTTCAAACTTTTGATTGAGGAAGCCCTCATGCAACAAAAGAACGAGATGATGGATAGTTTCATGCAAATACTTCAACGGATACCAATAGGTGACACATCTTCTTTGAGCGGAGGTGCCACCCCCTTCAAGGTACAAATAAACCTTGATATTCCTATATTTGAAGGTCAGATAGACACAGATGTTGTAGACAAGTGGTCGAATCTACTAGAAGGGTATTTTTTTGTCCATAACTTTTCGAATAGAGAAAAGATTACTTTTTCTCTCCTCAAAGTCATTCCCCACGTCAAAGATTAGTGGGAAACTTTCTGCGAGAAAAAGGAAACATAGGAACCCTCACTATTTACAGTCACGACCACCTAGGATTCCTTCAGGGATGCTATTAAGGAACAATACTACCATGTCATAAGTTATGACGACTTGTATACCAAATGGACCACATCGTGGCAAGAAAGAGACCAAGTAGTGCCAGATTTCACGAATATCTTTCATACCTTGTGCACCAAGCTGGGTATCAAATATTCAGAGAGACATCTGCTGCTCAAGTATCGAGGCGCTCTGCATAGATACATCCAGTCCGAAATGGAATTTTTGGACATCTCATCCTTGGGCGTGGCCTACCGATATGTCGTCAAAATCGAGCAGAAGCTCAAACAAAAGACATGACAATTTGGACCTGGGAACCCCTCAGAACAAAATTCAAGAAAGGGAAGCCCCAACCCACAGAAAAAAGGACAGAGAAAAGATGGATAGTATTAGGACAACTACACGTAAAGGATATAGAAAAGATGGATAGTATTAGGACAACTATTCCAAGTCAGTAAGCAAAGAAGGACACCAAAAGACAAAGAAATATACCCGTGAAGTGGTGTGACTTCCATAGAGCCCCTGACATAACACTGTTGATTTTTGCTTGAAGTAGTCGTTGGTGGTTGAGGGGAAAGCCTCTAAATCAGATGCTGGTTCTAACTCCTACAACCATAAAGGGAAGATGGATCATTGATGCGAACCCAAGCACACCTTTCTACCACATCAGTTACGTACCGTGAACGACGCAGCTGCAGGGAAGGAGAACGCCTCTTCATTCACAGACGGGTAAAAGGCACCATACACTTCATTGTGGATAGCGATAGCCATAAGAACCTCATCTCGCTAGAGGTCATGTCAAGTGGGTGGCCCTACCAACAACACCACACCCACAACCCTACACCATTGGATGGATCTGCCAAGGAAGCGATCTTCGCATCAGCCAACAGTGTCGATTGTCGTATGACATCAAGCCATTCAAAGACAAGGTATTGTGTGATGTTTCTCCTCTCGAATTTTGTGATGTTATTTTGGGCCAACCTTATTTATGGAAATGTCATGCTCTATATGATTCTAGGCCTCGTAGTGTTATTATTACTTTGAATAGGAAATTGTACAGGATACCTGAGGCAGTCCCACCTAGTGCTATTTCCTTGATCTCTGCTAATCAATGTAGGAAGGTCAACTCTAAGACAGGGAAGTTTGTCTTCTTCATGATTCACTCTTAGAATAAGCGAAATATCACAACCACATCCAGGGTCTTTGTGGCCGACCTCTCCACACAGTAGAAGCAAGTAGATAAGGTCGTGGAAGAATAATCATATATATTCTCCTCACCTACCGGGGTACCTCTGCACTGCCAGGTCAAGCACCCCATCGATATGACCCCCAGTGCACCACTTCCCAATGGGCCAGTCTATCGTCACTCTCTGATAGAGAATGAGGATATCAAGTGACAGATCCAATAATTTCTCCACAAGGGGCACATCCGTCCCAGTTCATCACCTTGCGGGAGCCCAATCATGTTGGTACAAAAGAAATATGGAACCTGGAAACTATGCATTGATTATTGGGCTCTGAATAAAATCACAGTCAGAAACTAGTACCTGATTCCCCGAATCAACGACCTCCTTGATCAACTCATGGGGGGAAAATACTTCAGTAAGATTGATCTGAAGTCTGGCTACCACCAAGTCCTGATAGAACATACAGATGTATGGAAAATCGCCTTCAAGTCAAAGGACGACCTTTTTGAATGGTTGGTCAGGCCCTTTGGTTTTACAAATGCTCCATCCACTTTCATGAGGATGATGGATGATATCCTGCGACCATTCACCAATACGTTTGTAGTGGTGTATATGTATGACATTCTCATTTATAGCAAGACTTGGGCCAAACATTTGCAATATATTCAACAGGTTCTGCACACCCTACAGCAGCAAAAGCTATATGCCAACTTGGAAAAATGCTCCTTTGGCATGGACAGGGTCCATTACCTGGGCTACATAATTGATCAACATGGTGTACATGTGGATCCATCCAAGATCCAAGTCATCCATGACTGTCCAACCCCAATCACACTCACTGAGCTTCAGAGCTTCTTGGGCCTTGCCAATTTCTACCGCAGGTTCGTTATGGGATTCTCCCATATTTCATGGGCCCTTAGCCAAATAAACAAGGGTGGTGGTAAGGTAAAATTTGCATGGGGTTGGTCCCAACAACAAGTGTTCGACGATTTGAAGTAGCACTTGTGCTCAGCCACAATACTTTCACTACCAGACCTGCAACAACCCTTTGAGATCGAGATAGATGCTTCAGACTATGCGGTGGGATCCATTCTCACTCAGCACAACCACCTTGTGGCCTATCATAGTAATACATTATCAGATGTTTTCTGTAAGTACCCTACTTACGACAAATAAATGTACTCCATTGTGAAAGCCTGCTGCCAATGGAGACATTACATTCTTGGGAAGGAGACAATCATCCACACTGATCATAAGCCACTGCAGTTCACGCAGACACAAGGAAAATTGCAGAATGATCACCATCAAAAGTGGTCCACATACTTGCAACAATTCCACCTCAACATCAAGTATAAAATAGGAAGCACCAATCGCGTCGCTGATTACCTCAGCAAAATTCCATTCGCGATACTCACCACGGTGCTAGACTCCTGCGGCCATGAGACCTCTGGATGGCCTCAACTCTATGAGACAGACCCAGACTTCGCCACCACCTACCAAATGTTGGGTGCAAACACAGTTGTCGATAATTTCCATCTTTAGGATGGGTTGTTGTGTCGTTTGGGCCATATCTGTGTTCCATCAAGTGAGCAAGCGAATATGATCTAGGAATCCCACTACAGTCGGGTGGCAGGACACTTCGGTGTCGAAAAGACAGTGGCGATGCTACAGAAACATTTCTACTGGCCGAAACTTCGACAGGCGGTCAACAAGTATATCGGGTTCTGCACTGCCTGCGTTATTGCCAAACCGACCACTAAGAAACAAGGCCTGTACACCCCTCTTCCTAATCCTGACAGGCCATGGGAATCCATCTCAATGGACTACATGTCGGGCCTCCCGTCCACCAAGTGGGGAAATGACTGTGTTTTTGTGGTTGTTGATCGCTTTTCTAAGATGGCGATTTTGGTTTCCTGCAAGAAGAACATCATAGTAGAGGCCACTGCCAAGCTCTTCTTTGAACCAGTCTGGGTACCTTTTGGAATCCCACAAAGCATTGTATCAGATCAGGATAGTCGATTTCTTAGCACATTCTAGTCGAGCCTCTGGTCACTGCTGGACACCAAGATCACCAAATCCACGACCTTCGACCCCCATACATATGGCCAAACTGAGGTCTTCAATCGAATGATTGTGCATATCCTTCGCATGTATAATTCAAAGCTCCCTCGCACATGGGATGAGAGCCTTCCCTATTTACAACATAGCTACAACTGAGCCCTGCATAGCTTAACCAAATATATCCCCTTTTAGGCGGGGTTGGGATTCCAACCATTGGGTCCAATAGATGTTGCACTTCCCCTTGTGGTCACCTCGACTGATTCATCTCCTGCTCCAACTGAAGCTGAAAAAGCCACCCGGTTCATTGAGAGGATTCGGTACATCCTCCAATAGGCTCAGGATATCCTACAGAAGTCCAATGACAAGTACAAGCAACGCCATGATCAACATCGGGTTCCACATAAGTCTCAGGTGGGCGACAAAGTTTGGTTGCACTTGCAGAAAGAACGCCTTATAGGACCCCATCAGAATCTTTTCCCAATCCATTATGGGTCATACACCATCACCAAGGTCGTGGGGGATAATTATTTTGAGCTCAACATTCCTCATTTCCTTGGCATGCACCCAGTGTTCAACGTGGATCTCCTTCTCCCTTATTTCCCACCATTATTGGACACCTCAGATGTAGCAGAGCAGCTGACGCCAACAGAGCTCAACCCCAACTACATACAATAGGCATCTAGTGATCATATTGTGGACACACAGATCAAGGGAAATCGACATCAAAGGATCCATCTTTATCGAGTCGTCAAAGCGGGGTAACTCCTGCACCAAGGCAAAAGGCTCACCCGAGGCCAAATTCAACAGAAATTTCCTCATCTGATGGGGGAAATCAACGCAATGGAGACCATTTCTTCCTAAGAAGGGAGGATTTATCCAGGTGGATATTGATGGCCACCCACCTCTTCCAATTGGCTCAATTTTTTTTTTTGACAATTTAGGCAATTTACTATTTTTAGCAGTTTTAACTTCCGAAGCCATTTTGAGGGCCTAAATGAAGTTTTTTTTATTTTTTATTATTATTTTATTTTATTTTATTTTATTTTTGGGATCAAGCTTCTCAATGATATCCAAAGGAATTATTGAGTCCCCAAAATGAATCTCCTCGATGATACCTTTCCAACGAGCTACCATATGCCTAAAACGGAGATCGTATGCAAAAGTTACGACCCCGGGAAGTTGATGTACTAACTTACCCAAACAGGGCCCACTTGACTTTTGGTGCTTCATCTCCTAGGGTTAGATTTTTGGGATGTCTAGGGTTTTTGGCATTCATGTTTATTGTAAAAAGGCCTTCAGAGCCTCATTGTAATCATCTTCTTACGAATGAGCGCAACCATCACATCTCTTCTCAGAGATAAGACGCCACCATTCCAACAAGTTTGTTTCCACTGCATTTTACAGTTTCAACTTATTTCGTTATTGAATAGAAAACTAGTTTTATTTTATCTCTGTTATTTGTTAAGCACCTGTTAATAATATTTAGTCATTTTGTTTTGCTCATAAAATCTGGATCACCATATGTAACAAATTTTCAATTACCTTATTCATTACTTTTTCCAACATTCTTTGACAATGTTATAAATAATGGTCACCTACTCCACATATGTTACAAAACTTGAGGTCGATTCTCTCTTTAAGTGGGTAGTTGAGGTTGATATAATCATGTTTCTAGTAGGTGAAACATAAGTCCTTCCATAATCATGACCATGTCCTCCTCTTGTATACCTTTCATTATAACCTCCTACGTAACCTCCAAATCCTTGGTATCCACCTCTTCCTTAATAGCCATTTCCACCTTGGTAGTCATTTCCTTATACTTGATTTTCTTGTTTGACATTCTGGTCGGTTGGTTGCGTATGATATACCATATGGAATGTTTTCTTGTTCCGAAAATTGAGTTAAAACTCTTTAGTCAAGTGGTTATACTCCTCATAGATAACATGCCACTTAGGCTTGAAATTCCTTAGATTGTGAGGGAAGTCTTTGGTATTGTAGTTTGATAGAGATTGATAGATCTCAGAGTAAATATATTCCTACGCTCAATGAACATCAGGTTCCCTTTCAAGAGCATCGTTGTAATTAAAATAATATTTTGTGTGACCTTCATTTAGATAGGTGTAATACCAAATGTCACTTGTTCAAACACTCAAATTCTTTAAGGACTGTTGGAGTATCTCAAGTTTTTCCTCCAATATTTTCTCCATCAATGTTGAAGTCAACATCTAGTTGTCATCGATTTCTATGTATTTGGCCCTTTGGAGTTCTTCCTCACATGACTGGATTTCATGCATATGCAATGGTCCTCTAATTTTATGAAATAATATATACAAATACCACTACATAAGGATTTATTCATCAATCACACATGGATTCTGGCTGAGAACATCTTTCACTTATATCTTGTTTTATTTCTCGTGGATTTTGTTTTATTTCTCCTAGATTTTGTTTTATTTCTTTAATATTTTGTGTTGCAATATGTTTGACATCTTTCACTTTGAAGAAAGAAAGGAAGATCGAATTTGTTTCTATTTTTGTTATTTCTTTATTTTTAGTATAGTTCATGAACCATGTTAATGTTCTTTCCCTTAGGGATACACCAAATTGAGCCATTTTTTTTTATCTTCATCAATTATTTCGTTGGAGTCCTAGAAATTTTCACAAATGAACCAATGTGTCTTAGGATCCTGATGTCCTTCATAGGCAGGAATGTGGTTGAGACCCATTTTATCTTTAGGTAGAAGAATAATTTGATTTGTTTTAGTTTTCTAACTAGCTGCCAAAATTGACTATATGGTCGATTGTAATTTTATTGTAGTAGTTAGCTATGCCGATGGTTGTGCTTCGACTAGGAAAATTGGTTGTGTCGACGACTATGGTTCGAATGAATTGGTCAATGCTTCTATTGTTATTTTGGATTGTTTGATTTCTTTGTTTTCTTCAACTATATCACTTGGAATGTCATTCATATGACACCCTTTATCTATATACTTGATGAATTGACTCTCCTGAGGGTACATCATTTGATCACAACTATTCATTGAATGTGTATCTTCCTCTTTATTTAGTAAATTCAGTAGGGGGAGCATATGTGAGATCCTTGATGTCAAGGAATATACTATCATATCCCTGATTTCCTACCCAACTCTAATCTAATGGGGGTGTCTCAATCAAAATTCGATATCTTAAATTTCCTTGGTCATCTATTCGATACCACACCAAGGAAGGTTTTGGATCAATATGTAGTCTTTGATGAAGTAATTCTCTAATTCTATGACTTTCTTCTTCAGGAATCGAAGATCATCACAACTTGGGTCCCGAGTCATCTACATCCATGCCTTCACCATCATCTACCAATCGAATGGAATCAATTGTTTCCTCAACCAACTGCAGGATCTCACTCCTTATAGGATTCGTCAATGCTGCTCCTTTTTCTAGGTCTGGTTGTTCATCACCAAACTTAGATCACTCAAGCACTCCAACAATTTGCCACTCTTAGGGATGCTCTCGAATTGAATTTCTTGGACCTTGAATATCACACATCTCTTCTCTCACTTTATGTCGTTTGACCTATTCTAACTTATGAAGGTTTACCGAAGGTTTATAATACGACATTCTTCTTACAGTTCTTTATGTCTCTTTATCCAATGTATATTCTAATTTTATTTTGGTTGAATTCCTTCTACTTGTTGAGATAATGAATCCTCGGTGTAGGTCAACTGGTCTAATTTACTTTATGCATCCCACAGATAACTACCCACACATAGTTTACCCCAACTACTCCTAGTCAATGAGGGTGCAGATCATTTCCATAATCAACTTTTTAATAAAAAATCCCAAGCTTCCTGTGTATCTTTGCAGTCCACTTCTAAAACCTTTTCCTAGTTTCTTTGTCTCTTTTCCTAATTGGTGTTCAATGGTGGTGTATGTAGTGGGTTTTAGTATTCAACAATACTACCAATTCCTTTATCTAAAAGGAATTTTTGCAACATAGCTGGTATTGTGCAAACAACCCGTCATGGAAATCATCATAGAATTTTTGTTTTATTTTTTTGACTAACATTCGTTCCTCAATTGCTTGCTCTTCACATTATTCTTTGGAAAAAAATTCAACTCACTTGTGTATATTTGTTCAACCTCCATTGAATAATTGAACATTAACCACTCATCATTTGTAAGTTTATTCATTAGTGGGTTGCTCAATGCAATTTTTTATTTCTTCTAGGATTGTTTCAATGAATCTTTCATGGGTCTTTGTGAAGAAATGGGATCTTTCCTCTGCCAATGTCAGTCTATTTCTGTGTCCGTAATTATTTAGGTAGTTTTTTATCTTTCTCTCCAACCACTTTCATATCTCTTCCAGGCTCAACATCTATGTGCACATTATATTACACACTTGGGTTTAAGAACTACTGGAAATGGAACCAATGTTGTGATCAAGGGGTTTGCATGCAGTTGTTACTGGTATCCCTTCACACAGAGAAATATATAGAAATACATTAATATATAGTCACACATATAGAGAAGAGAAGGAAGAGAACACAAAGTAATTAGGAGACCAACAATAACCATTTTATTATGATATCACAACAAAAAATAATAATCCAATATTCTATGTTACATGGATGCACATATTTATACTCATGATTCCATTACAAGGTAGTTTTAACTATCTAACTACCTGGGCCGGTCAACCCGACTAAGTAGTTGACCAACTTATAGATTCGAATACATTCTCAATCGACTATCCTTTTAATCTAGTCAACTATTGGGTATAGTCATTAAGGTTGACTATACCTTCCAATAGTATTCATCATCTAACTACCTGTCAACAAAGATAATTTCTAATAAATGATAAGATCATATCTTTGATTTGCAACTTTCATTTTAAAATCATAATAAAATTACAAGAATTGACCAACAAAGATAGGTTATTCAAACTATCTATTACAACATATAGGATGGAAGAACCCTCCAACACTATGCCAATGAAGTCCATATCAAAGGAATGTATGAAACATTGGTCTCTATGAAATGTATCGAAGGAAAATGATGTTGTGACTCTGTAAGGAAGTATCTATTTTCCAAAATTTCACATTAGAAATGAAAATGTAACTTGTCAGAAAATATATCACAATGCCCATAGTAGTAAACACTAATAACCAATCCTAAGGAATAAATAAAATACTGTGATTTAAGATTTAGGTAGGAGTGTGTCACACATTTTAGGACTAACATTATCACCATTCATGACATTGATAATTTTGTTGTAATTATATAATTATATTGATCAAAATTTTATATTTATAAAAATAACAAGATACTTTCTTAAAAATTATTTGTCAAACATTGTTCTAAAATATTTGACCTAAACATATTTGTCAAACAATGTTTTAAAATGTTTGACATGAGGAATTTTTATGGTATATAATTAAATCATTGTCGACACGATGATGATGGAAATGATATTTATTGTAATAAATTTTATTGAATAAATAAAATGTTGATACTGAGAGGGGGGTGAATTAGTATCAAGTACAATTTAAAACCTTTTTCAACTTATACTTAAACCATTCAATTATATCCAATGAGAAATGAACAATAGTATAAGAGTTACACCAATACACCACAATACACCATGCAC
>SNQJ01S0010820.1:139316-150569 GCA_010110895.2 Picea sitchensis | reverse complement strand
TTAAGAATGTGAAAGGGGTTCGCAAAGAGGACCTGTCCTGGAAACAATTTGAGAAATGCTTCCAGAAGAAGTATTTGTTGGAAAAATATTTTGACGAGAAGACTAAAGAATTTTATGAACTCAAACCGGGACAACTCACTATAGAATAATATGTCAACAAAATCCTCGATTCGTTAAGGTATGTACCCTATATAAAAGAGGAAAAGGCAAAGGTTCAACGCTTCATCAATGGACTACCCAAGGACTACCGGAACATAATTGAATTTGATGAGACAAAGACCCTAGAAGGAACTATTCGAAAGGCAACCTATTGTCATGAACAGTTTGGACATCGATCAGAACCTCGCGAAGGATGGAAACAGAGGAATAGTTCAAGATCTCAGAAAAGGGGAATTAAATCCCCAGGATTTAAGAACTATAAGAAGAACCCAAGAATGAGCTTCCCAGCCCGGAGTATGCATCAACAAAATTTTCCCTCCTTAAGCGAAAATAAAATTTTTGGACCCATATCAGTGAAGACCGATAACTCAAAGAGAGAGCCTTTGAAATGTTGGGGTTGCAGGGAAGAACATATATTGAGAGACTGTCCACACTGACAACAGAATAGTCAGAGGATTTATAACATCCAAGAAGTTACTACCATCAATGATGTGGCTAGGAGTGTGCCACAAATTTATGCAGCCTTGGATAATAACCAAGCCAACCACCAAGCTTTAGTAGTGGAAATAGAAGGTATGATTTCCAACCATCTAGTGTCTGTTTTGATTGACCCTGGTTCAAATTTGAGTTATATAGCCCCTAAAGTTGTTGATAAGTGTAAACTACAGCCACAAAAACATACCAAGCCATGGTTGGTACAGTTAGCCACTGGCACCAAAAGGAGGATAGCAGAAGTCATACCAGCCTGCAAATTAATGTTGGGTGAATTCCCCACCCAAGAAACCCTTAACATATTACCCCTGGGATCATATGATTTGTTGATTGGTATGGATTGGCTAGCTACCCATAAAGCCAGATTGGAATGTTACCATAATACCTTAGAATGTGTAAGTAAGGAAGGGAAGAGGATAACTCTTCAAGGGATCCAAAAACCTGTCTCGGTGAGACAAATATCAGCTCTGCAAATGAGAAAGTATTGCCGAAAGGGATGTATCCTATATGCAATACAGGTGTTAAAAACAATCGAAGATGACAAACCAAACACTGATGATCACCCTATCCTAAGAGAATATAGAGATGTGTTTCCGAAAGAGGTATCGGGTCTACCTCCGAGGAGGGACATACACTTCTCGATAGAACTTGCACTGGGAGCGGTGCCGGTGTCTAGGACACCCTACCAGATGAGCACACTCGATTTAGTTGAACTCAAGTTGAAATTAAAAGAAATGATGGATAAGGGCTATATTCAGCCTAGCATGTCTCCATGGGGAGAACCAGTCCTATTCGTGAAAAAGAAGGACGGTACCCTTAGACTGTGTATAGATTATAGGAAACTCAATAAGGTAACCATAAAGAACAAGTACCCCTTTTCCAGGATCGATGACCTGTTCGATCAATTGGGGGGTGCGTCTATTTTATCAAAGATTGATTTGAGGTTGATATACCATCAAGTCCGAATCAAGGGTGAAGACATCCATAAAACTTCCTTCCGGATGAGGTATGGTCACTATGAGTTTGTGGTAGTGCCATTTAAGTTGACCAATGCTCCTGCCACTTTTATGTCCTTGATGAACACTGTACTCAGCAAGTTCCTAGACAAATTTGTGATTGTTTTTATTGACGATATATTAATTTACTCCAAGAATAGAAAAGAGCATGAAGAACATCTTAGAATTGTACTACAAATGCTAAGAGAACATCAACTCTATGCCAAATTCAGCAAATGTGAATTCTTCCAAAAATAAATACATTACTTAGGCCATGTTCTCTCTGAAGGAGTAGAGGTAGACCCTGACAAAATCAGGTCTATCATAGAATGGCCTACCCCAAAGGATGTTTTGGATATCAGATCCTTTATGGGATTAGTAGGATACTATAGGAGATTTATAAAAGGATTCTCCAAGATTGGTTTTCCAATCACTACCCTCCAGAAGAAGGGGAAAAAATTCCTGTGGACACAGAAATGTGAAGAAAGATTTCAAACCCTGAAACATCTATTGACCCATGCACCCATGCTAAAAATCACTGACCTAGAAGCTGACTTCCTCATGTGCATAGATGCATGTAAGGAAGGGCTCGGAGGAGTCCTTATGCACAAAGGAATTTTAATCTTCTATGAATCACGAGAATTGAATGAGCATGAAGTCAACTATGTGACCCATGATCTAGAACTAGCTGCCATAGTTCATGCCTTGAAAATGTGGAGGCATTACCTCCTGGGAGGAAAATTTGTACTTATGACAGATCACTGTGGATTGTGATACCTGTTTGATCAACCAAAGCTCAATGCTAGACAAGCTAGGTGGATGGACCTCCTTAGTGAGTTTGATTTTGAAGTCAAACACATTAAAGGAAAGGAAAATAGGGTGGCCGATGCCCTCAGCAAAAGTATGAAAAACATTCACCTGGCAACGGTGAGCACCTGTGAGACAGATGTCAAGGAAAGAATCAGAAATGCACAAGAAACAGATCCCTTCGTCCAAACTGTGACCATGTACCTACAACAAGAACCCGCCAGAGTAAAATATGAAGGCTATCATATGACCGAAGGAGGTCTACTCACTTACAAAAACAGATTTTATATTCCAGTGTGTGACGACTTGAAGAGGTTCATTATGGATGAACTACATAAAAGACCCTATATTGGTCATCCAAGATACCAGAAGATGATCACTGCCACCAGGAAATAATTTTATTGGCCTGGATTGAAGAAATACATAGACGAGTACTTAGCCAAATGCATAGAGTGCCAACAGGTTAAAGCAGAACATCGACACCCAGCAGGATTATTGCAACCTTTACCAATCCCAGAATGGAAATGGGAAACCATCTCCATGGATTTCATCACTGGATTACCAACCTCAACCAAATAGAATGATGCCATTATGGTGGTGGTGGATAAATTGAGCAAGTTTGATCACTTCATCCCCATCAAGTCGACCTACAAGGAAATCGATATCGCCCAGGTATTCATGAAAGATATATTCAGACTGCATGGTATGCCAAAAGAGATCATGTCTGACAGAGAAACAAAATTTACTTCCAAATTTTGGAAATCATTGATGGCTGGTTTAGAGACCAAGTTGTTGTTTAGCACCGCCTATCACCCTCAAACCGATGGACAAACAGAAAGAGTGAATCAAATACTAGAAGATATGTTAAGGATGCATGTAATGCATCAACCCAAGAAATGGGAAGACTACCTGCCACTGGTAGAATTCGCCTACAACAACGGCTACCAAGCATCCTTAAAGATGAGTCCCTTTGAAGTCCTCTATGGTAGACCATGCAACACTCCTATCAGTTGGAGTAATCCCGTAAATAGGATTTCTTTTCGACCCGACATGTTGAAAGAAATGGAACAGCAAGTGACCCAAATAAAACAAAACCTGAAGGTCACTTAGAACCGACAGAAAAGTTATGCCGACCAAAAGAGAACTCCAAGAGAGTTCCAAGAAGGAGACCATGTATATCTCAGATTTAGGCCCGGGAAGAGTTCCCTAAAAATGGGAGCTTGTGCCAAGTTGGCACCTCGGTATTGTGGACCCTTTGAGGTTCTATATAGAGTGGGACTTGTAGCCTATAGGCTAGCACTTCCTCCCACAGTCAAAGCACATAATGTTTTCCATGTCTCATTATTGAATAAATATGTACATGATGCTAACCATATAATTGATTGGTGTGTGATTCAGGTGGAACAAGAGGGATAATTTCTACCAGAACCCCAATGCATACTGGACAAAAAGGAAACCCCACTCCAGAACTGAACCATTGCACAAGTCAAGGTGCAGTGGAAACATTTTGGCCCAGATGAGGCTACATGGGAAATGGAGGATGCCATGAGACAATCATATCCGATTTTGTTTACTTCTGTACATGCATTTGATCTTGATAGATAAGAACATCGAGGATGATTTTCCTTTAATGGGGAGGGAATTGTAACACCATGTTTCCCCCAGTTTGTAAAAATAACTATACTGGCCAAGAACTGTGGCAAACCCAAAAATGTGAATAATATTATGTATATATATATATATATATTGTAGGACTATTGAGAGGGGATATTCTGAAAAAGAGACCACGATGGTTGAAGAATGGTGGTGGAAGGCACCTGGAAAGGTGGCATTAACTTCCACCGAAACCAATATCGTATTTGGACTTCACTGGCCCGGAGAACCAAGAGGGGCTCACTGGCCCTGAATTAAATGACTCGCCAGGATTGGTAGGTAAATGGATCCTCATGACTAATGAGGGATTGGGGGGGGTGAACCGCCCATTTGTAGAGACATCAGGCCTGACCAGTGTGAGGGAAATCATGCCACACGCAACCTTGCAAGAGGAAAAAGGCATGAGGGAGAAGCAAGAAGGGGGAAGACGCGAGGGGAGGAAGAGAACTTTGGAAAATATAGAGTGAGTGATAGCAGAGAAGGGGGAGAGTAACCCTCATTCTCAGTCACTGGAAAACATAGACGCAGTCTCGCGGCATCGTGGTCTCAGCTCGGGGGTGGCTAGTGATAAATCCTATCAGAATCGTTGAGCCTACGGTTGGGTGGAAACGAGCACCCCTCTCAGCAGTTGCACTCACTTTTGGTGTTATTTCTGATAAGTGTTTTACATCTTGCATCATGAAATTTATATGCTGACATATATTCTCTTAGTCTATGCAGTTTTATGAATGGTTTAAGTATAAGACTGCCTGTGTAGTGTATTGATTTAGAAATGGTGGTTGCATGCTTATAATGGAAGGGCCACGTATGGCTTATGTTTATAAATAGATTTATATGTATATAAACACATTGAATCAATTGATAATTCAAGTCGTTTCTCGGGAAATATATACCCTTATCTGTCTTAGGTGATACCCTAGATAAACCTCCCCATAGAGACACCCTTTTTGAAAAACTTAGAAGAGGTAGAACTTTGTGTGAAAAGACTCTGCAGAGGCGCGAAAGTCGCAGAATCCCTTGAGGATTCGAAGAATAAGTATCGATCAATGGATGAGATCCTGTCAAAAGATCTGCGGTTATTCATGACCGTTAGATTGAAGGAATAAACAAGGGTGTTAAATTCCTTAACCCTTCTTCCTTTATCTTCGTGAGTAGCGAAGATATCAGGACTTTAGATCCCCAAGGTCAGTGAAAGAATATGGAGCGTGGATTCATGTCCAGGCAGCTTAGGAATGGTGAAATGGAGAGACAGCTCTGAGCCATCACATCTTGGTCTAAACAACTGGAAAACGTTAGATCTTTCGAGAGTTGCACGAGGTTTAAACCTCACGCAAAGAACAGTAGAAGCGAATGTCCCGAGAAGGAGTTCGTATCGAGATTTCAGGAATCCAGAGGATGAGAGTCTAGGCACTCAAGATCAGAAGTCCTGAAATAGTGAGAGAACCTGAGCCATCCGTTGGAGGGAGGACACGTGTCACGAAATCACCCATATCAGGGATTCAGACATCAAGAGTCATAGAGGGAAGTATTTCGACTTTGCGGGTGGCGAAGTCATGAGAGAATTGCAGCCATCAATCTAAGGGGATAGGCAACACCTTGTTGTGTACACAGACCCTATAGGAATCACAGAGGTCGAGGAAATCTTTCATGGTTTTAGAGAAGAGAAGCTTGGGAGGGATAGTGTCATTTTGTGCACAGAGCCTTAGCTGCAAAGGTCGCACAGGAGAAGCAAAGGACGAGACTTTTGATACTTAATAAATCTTCCAAGGATAAGGAAGAGAAGCGCATGTTCAAGGAGGAGCTACAACTGTCGTTAGATCAGCTGGAGAGAAATAGATCTGGGTTGTCGAAAAGGTACATCTAGACGCGCGCAAAGGAGAGAAGAAACGGACGGTGGAGACACTTCAAGATAGAAGTCGCGAACAACCAATAGCCGTTGGATCGCACTGAGTTACGAGGGAGTTAAGCCATATAAGTAGCCATGGGAGAAGATGTATGGATGGTGGAGACACTTCGAGATAGAAGTGGAGAACAGCCGATAGCCGTTGGGTCTTACAGAGTTGCAAGGCGGTTAGGGTCGGTGCAGTCCCGAAGAGATTTGAGTTCGATATCTCGCATCGTAGGGTTTCGCAAGAAGAGAGCGCAAGAGTTGGGTGCTCCAACTTATTAAGTCATGAAGTGTGAAGTGGCGAGGGGAGAAATATTAACCGTTGGATCCAGGAACGGGAAGACCGTTGGATCAGAACTCCATGGAGATATCGTATATCGGGAGTTCGGGCGTTCGGAGGTTGGAAGGGGTCACTTTGGACTGTAGAAGTCGTGAAGTGCCGAGAGTCGAGTCTCATGAGAACATGTGGCACATCCATTAGGTGGGGCCCGCGTGATTGACAGGTAGGCATGCGTCGCCCGAAAAGGAGTCAACACTCTGTTGACTTATCGTGTCTTGGAGATTTGCGAGATAGGAGCACGAAGGATCAATTCTCCAACTCGCGAGGTTGCAAGTTACGAGAAGTGCGAAGAGGAAGTCAACGATTTCTAACTTTCGTGTCTCGGGATTTCAGAGAAGAAGAGCACGAGATCTCGACGCTTCAACCTATGAGGTTGTGAGTAGCAAAAAGTGTCAAAGGGAAGTCATGCATCGCATTTCCCCAAATCGCAAAAATTCGATAAGTGCTTGGCTGGCTTAAGCGCGTACACATGGGATAGGGTCATGTGGACAAGACCCCAAGGGGGAAACTTGCCACTCGCTAGCCCTGTCGAGGTTCGGCTCTTCGCCGTGTCGGGGTTTGCAGCGTCGAAAGACTCGACGCTCTGGTAGTGCTGAGTCGCAAGGAGTGAAAGAACGCCATACTTGTTCAGCCTGTGGTCGTGACCCACGATCACATGGAGGTGGACAAGGAAGTAACTAACCTATGCTAAGACCCCCATAGGTATTTTCGGGGATTTTTGATCCTCGAGAATTCGACGAAAGTTTTTATTTTCTTTAGTGGGTATGTGACACATCAATTTTATTTGGTATAAATAACATCACTTGTTTAAACATTTGAGGTAACAATTCCCCCAAATACTTGAATAACATGTATGGAATTTTGAGAGATACTCCCATATGAATTTCTCTCTTCCTGAACTCTGTCATGAACTCCTGCATTGATTGTCCCTTTGTCTTCCTGAAGTAATGTCATAGTATTGATTGGTGTTCCTCATATACTATTAGATAAAATTGAGATTTGATCATGTCCTTTAATACCTCCCAATCATTCACTCGTGTCTCATTTCCTAAGGCTCTTCTTACTACATCACTCTTCCACCATGTCAAATAATCACCTTCAAGCTTAAATTTAGCAAAAGCAATCTTTTGTTTTCTAGTTAATTCATGCACGCTGAAGTATACTTCCATCTATTGTAGCCATAGGTTCAACCTAATAGAATCCACTTCAATAACATAAGGATTGATGTCTACCTTGTCCTCCACATAGAAAGGTACCTATATTTTTTTGTAGTTGCACTCTCCCATCTTTGGATTAGTCTTCCACTCTATTTTCGGCTTATTTTTTTCCTTCTTGGTGCCTTCATGAAATTCTATGTTCATGGTGTTTCCTTTCTCTTCACTGTCAATAGTTGTGACACCATTGATGTCAATGTGGCCAAATGTTTCTCAAACAGATCCAAATTGACCCTTATATATTCTTCCTCTTCTCCTTCATAATGTTCTCTTGACATTCTTGATGATCTACTTCACTTTATCCCTAGAAACAATTGTTGTCAACTTCTTTTGTAATCACTATGGGTACTTACCATACATGATTCACTAAATGCATCCAAACTTATAATATGATACCATTTGATCTGTGAACAAAAGGCTTGTCTCCTTTCCATATCACCAACAAAAAACCATTTGCTAAAAATTTAGTTTATTCTCTCCTTTGATAACTTGAAAAAATCGACCAATCACATATAGTAAACCACATGAAGCGGAAGTGGACTAGCTAGAAGTCGAATAAGAGAATTGATTCGTAAAATCGCAATTCAAGTCAGAAAATTGAGTTGAAAGGAAGAAATTTGAGTCGAAGGTAAAATCAATTCAACCAAGATGAGTTACCCAAGTCAGGTTGACCAAGTTGATTCAAATTGAATATATCAAAACCTAGTCGAATCGTGGGTGAAACTAGTCCACTTAGAAATTGTAGACGGTCGATGAAGGAGGAGGAGATGACCAATGGTGGAGCTGAAATTATTATGGGAAATTTGGGTCAGCCAACAATGAAGAGTATATATCAGAGGGAGAATTCAACTTCCAGTTGCGAAGGAAAATGTTTTGGGAGGCAATTTTAATAACCCATGATGCATAAAAATGACCAGGGTGATTTTAGAAACCTAGAGAAACCCAAAAACCATATGTAAGTCGACTTGAACATCCTCATATAATGAAAAACATATATAAGTTGACTTGAGCATTCATGGATAGAAAAAAATGTATGTGGGTGAAATTGATAGAAAACGAATTGTCAAAACATGTATATGGTATGTGGGTAGCTAGAAAAAACCCAAACAATCCCAGGTTTCTGAAGATAGTCTGTGTATGATTTATGGGAGAAATGAAAAATTCCCTGGAAAGTCAATAATGTTCCCAACAACTCTAAAAATAAAATTAGAAAGCCTCAATTAAATAACAATGGATCGAGAAGGATAGTCATCGATTTCCAAATCAAATCAATGTATGGGTGTGGTTAAATAGTTGTTAGTCCGTTTAATTCACCATAAGAACCATATTAGTATAAAACAATCTCGAAAAATAATTGGAACAAAGTTATATTTGCAAAAACAAATACACAAGCAACCATTATTTGATAGTAGACACAATTAACCATTCCTAAATTCACCACACATAACTCATAATTTACCTTGGAAACCCAAAAAGGAAAAGAAACATTCTTTTGGCTTTATCGAGGATCTTTATTATTCAACAATGGGGCATTACATGCTATTTGGTTCATTTGTATGCTCCCTAGGGACATATGGGAAGCCTCTCTACATCATTCACAACCCAAATAACCCCTTTCTCATTGTGGGGATACATGATATAGATGTTGGATTACTGAGGGAGGGGGGTGAATTAGTAATACATCAATATAATCCTTTTTAACCATATAGTACAAGTGTTATATCAATGTATAATTATCATCCAATAATTGTAGAGTAAATAAATAATGAAAAAATCAGCAACCATACACATACAAAGTACACCATTGTTTTTACGTGGAAACCCAAAGCGGGAGAAAACCCCAAAATGATTTTTCTTATATGTCTTGAAGAATTACATTCATTGGAAGCACGAACTTCCTTTGTTTTCTAGCTGCAAGAGGAAGGAGGCTCCAACCCCCTATTTTATTAGGCTACAACCTGAGGGAAGCTCCAACTCCCCAATTCTCTAGCTACAACCAGAAGGAGGCTCCAACCCCCTATTTTCTCAGGATACAACCTCAACGAAGCTCCAACTCCCCAATTCTATGGATACAACCAGAAGGAGGCTACAACCCTCTAGTTTCTCAAGCTACAACCTAAGGGAAGCTCCAACTCCCTAATTCTCTAGATACAACTAGAAGGTGGCTACAACCCCCTATGTTCTCCAGCTACAACCGAAAGGTGGATACAACCACCTGTCCTTTCCCCGTCGAACGGCCTTGAAATATAAATGCCAAATGTAGACAAGCTCTCACTGTCACTGAATCAACCACTACCACTGTCAACTTGTACCAATAACATGTAACAACCTGTACCAATCAACCTACACCAAACAACTTGTACCAATAACCTGAACCAACATGTACCATGCATCAACCATGCATCAACCTGTACCATGCATCAACCATGCATCAACCTCTACCTCAACCTATACCATCAACAAGTGCATCAACCATGCACCAAACATGTACAAATAACTTGTCACAATAACCTGTCCAAACAACCTATCACAAAAACATGTCTCATCAATATTATCATCCAAATCATATCTACCAAGACAAGTATGCTACATAGTCCATAAACAATGTGTCAACAATACTACTAACAAGTGCCTCCAACCATGTTCCAAGTATGTACCAATCATGCATCAACTTCACATCAACTATGAATCATCAATATGTACCAACATCATCAACTATAAACCTCATGTATGTGCCAACTCATGAACTACTTATCTCAACCATGTGCCCAACATGTACCTCAACCATATACCAAAGACATACACCAATATAACCATCAAAAGTTATCTAACAATTCATCACTCTATCCATAAACCACATACTATAAACCCTTACATAAAACCATGTTCCACAAACTCATTATTATGTAGCCTCAAGCTAAAAAAACAACTTCAACAACACATCACAACCAAAATACCAATACCCATATGTCAAATACCAACACAAAAATACCAATTGTATCCCTCAACAAATCTGATATATGCAGCAATACTGAACATCCAATACCATCTCAAGAGATAAAAACTAGCTCACAAATCATACCTCAAACAAGATGTGCCATATCTCTCATAAATAGACCCCAACCATGTTGTTGCCGTGATTGTTCTACCGCACTTTTTCTTCCGCGATGTTTCAGCCACACCTTTTCTGCCGCGAATTTTCTGCTATGATTTTGCTGCCGCACTTTTTTGGTGCGATTTTTCTTCTATGATTTTTCTGTCACACTTTTTCTGCCGTGATTTTTTGCCACACTTTTTCTATTGAAAATTTTCTGCCACAATTTTTTCCGCACTTTTTCTACCGCAAATTTTCTGCCGCGATTTTTCTATCATACTTTTCCTGCCGCACTTTTCTCTATCAATAATACCTGCCCAAATAACCTTTCACAAAATAAATATTCAATGATATTCAATAGGTTCAAGTTTATTTAAATGAGAGATCCTTTCCTCTTATTTATACGTTCATGTAGCATCCTCAAGGGGTTACCTTTTAACCATCTTAAGCCATTTTCCTTATTTTAGGGTTAACCCACTTATAACCACTTGTCCACTTAACCTAACCACTTTCCATAATTAGTAAGTTCTCCATTAACTTTATTATATAAATAATTTCTTTTGCATCCTCTTTGACTTATAGTACACTCATCACTTCACTTTATTATTTAA